>JABWDY010000278.1:0-11765 GCA_013358455.1 Thalictrum thalictroides | reverse complement strand
TGTTTTTGAAGGGATTTGAATCATACTCTTGTTTGTTTTGATAAGGGATAGCAAATGTCGCGAATCAACAACGTAATCGACAATAAATTAAAGGGACCTTGAAAATCAAGGATTTCTGTTTCTTGAATCCACGAGAACAAATCAGAATTCTTACAAGTTTATTCAATAGCATCTCCAATGCTACGGTCAGTTTTGTTAAAAATTAGTTACACGTAGGATAAATAGACTTTCACTCCTAAAAAACCTCTCCAATGCAGTCTTGTGAATCTGATGTGGCGGAAATAATAACAGACCCTGTGAGAATGATAGTCTGTTTTCAGAGGTTCTCTTCGACATCGTGAGTTTTGCCTAATCAGCAAATTAGTTATAATTTTCACCAAAATTGAGCGCGATTATATCTCTTTTTGCTTTTCGTCTTCCCGCGAAACCAATATTTTCCCCGCCAATCCCACAATTAATTTAACAAAAATCCAGCCATCTCTTTCTCCTCTGTTGTATAGGTTGCTGGTATATCATGGTGAGTCGTTTTTTATGCTTTTTCCACTTCAAATTTTGATGCTTTGAATGATAAATCATGAAAATCTATCTGTTTTTTTTGTTTCTAGAGTTATTAATCGATCTATCATTCTTGCTGCCATTTATTAATCTAGGGTTATTAATTTGGTATTAAGAATTATTCCTTCTTCTTTTCTATTGTTGTGATGTTGGTGTACTGTCAATTTGTCTTTCTTCTTTGTAAGTTTTCCCTCTATATAGGAAGATTGTATACATGGTTCAATGATTAAATAGAGATATTAATAATTGTTAATGACTCAAAAATACAACAATTTTGCGAAGTTCGAATGTCTTATAACAAATTGATACAAACCTAGCAATATATGTTTGTTTAAGGAATTCGGCAATTTTGAGAATATAAGAAATTGATACAGCCATAGCAATATATGTTTGTTTAAGGAATTCGGCAATTTTGAGAATATGACAAATTGATACAGACATAGCAATATATGTTAGTTTAAGGAATTCGGCAATTTTTTCCTTAACAAATTGACAATTTTTCCTATATGGCAATATGATGTTGAGAATATATGTTTGTTTAAGGAATTCGGCAATTTTTTTCCTTAATATCAAGTTCTTATATACATTCATTTGTTTATGTATCCATATTGAATGTAGCATTTGCGGACATGGCGTGCCATATCCCGCTTCAATTGTGGCCAGTAGTATCGCTCTTCTGCCATAGCAATGCTTTTGTCTCTGCCTAAATGTCCTCCTAAACCTCCCCCATGCATCTCACGCAAAATATGATCCCTCAAAGAACTACGAGGAATACATAATCGACTTCCTTTTAAAAGGAATCTTTCTTGAAGATGAAAATCAGCATCATGTTCTTGTGCAATGTGACGGTTGATAACAATTGTAGTTGTAAAATCTTGGTGTGATGATCTCCAATGATTTTGAGTTCACAGCTTGAATTACTGTTATTGTGTTATCTATACAAATATACGTGTCAAACATTGTCAGAAGCTGAAACAATTCTATTATGATGATATCTTGTTACTAGGGACTACTATTGCAAAACCCTATCTCTCATTTGTTTTACTTAATTTCTCTTTTTTTTAATAAAGGACTAATTTCATGGAGAATACTGATGGGAGTGGTTCTTCTTCGAATTTGAATTCTGCCAATGTGAAGCCAGTGGTTGTTAGAGTCAAGAGGAAAATTTCTCAATCTCCCGTTGAAGCCTTCTGTAAGTCCTTCTTTCTTGAACTTTACTGATGAATCCTATAACTCTTACTTCTTTTTTTCCTATAAGATTCAGATTGGATTATACAATTGTCTCCAGGGTTGGAAATCAATGAAAGACCATACAAGCGGTCACTGTTGGATTTAGGGAAGCTTTCGCTTTCTGATTCACGTCAAAAAGGTAATTGAAAGGCACCAAATTCTAGTGGGATTTTAAAGTTTTCCTTGTTATCTCTTATTTACCAATTTCACTCTTTTGTGCCAGAGGAAGTAAAGAACACAAAGGTCTTTCTCCAACACGTCGAGACAGTAAGCAGCTCGGAGGCCACTGTTGATATTTTGCAATCTTTTGTGGTTAGTATATCTTTTCTATTAAGATTGATTCTTTCATTTTAGTTTTAGAATATTTTCCTTTTCCAGCTAAATTGAAGTCCTGTGAGGATGTGGTAGTTAATAATTGTGTATTTTCCTAGCAGCCCGATTCCGGTGATTCGTCTGAATTTAGAATGAAGGTCGAGGAACGGAGACGTTTCTTCAAAGAAGAGAATGTACGTTCAATCTTTAATATATATATTTGATTGTTTATTTTCTTTTCCCCATTTTTAAGATTGCAATCACTGAAGTGTGGTAGGGTTCTGCCAAACCTAAGCTGCCGAGAAGATAAACTGTGTATTTTTAAAGGCCCTTATCCTGAACTCTTGGAGAAATATGTAATCCAAGATGCTTCAGGTTTTTTGTATGATTGTATCCTAGAATAACTTGATTCAACTTTAATAAACTGGTAGGGGTCTGCCAAGCCTCAGTTTAATCTTGCAAAAAAAATAAAAATCACTATTGTGTGGTGCTTTTAGGCTCAATTGCCAGTCTCACTTTCTGGGGTAGACAATTCAATTGACGTATAGCGGTATAGGTTTTCTTCAAGTGAATGTAATATATTATATAATTATCTTGGAACAGAAAATCACTACATCAATTAGCTCACTGAACTTCATTTTTCTTTGTAGTCACTATTTTGTATTTCATTAAAACTTGGTGCATGTTAAGTTAAAGTTAAGAGACTCGTAGGTATGTAGGTACAGCTGGGGAAACTTGAGTAAAGATTGTGTTAGTTGAGGTATTGTTCTACTATATATCTTATAATAATAGTTTTATCAGAAATCATCTTGTAACCTCATCGAGCATTATAAACGAATATAAGCTATCCGGATGTATCCGAAATATTATACAGAAAGTAAAGCCAAAATTGGAACATTTGCCTGAGAATATGGACTTAATAATCCACATTGGATAGAAACACAAAGAAGCTTTATAAATACAGTAAGTGAGTTGAAACTAGAACTTTGTGTTTTGTTTCGAGATATAATATACTCAATCTTTGTTACTTTTGTAGAGTGACTCTTTGCACAAGTTTTTTATGCTTATTTTGGGTCCGGTTCCCAAACCTTGTAATTAATTCTGTCATGAAACCCATAGCACTGCTCTATATTCCATTGTCGTCTGGTCATGATTGAAACTAGTCGTCTTTGTGTTTTCCTTTGTTTTTTTAACTGTTGAAAAATGTTGCCTGCAGAAACAAACTCAGCTTCTATCAAGATCCAAGCAAAATCACGAGGTACATTACCAATAAATTTGGTGGGCTTTCTATTTCATTTTGTTTTATGTGCTAGGATGCTTATCTTATAAATCAAACCATCAAAGTTCCTGGAATTTTTTATGTTTTTCAAAGTTGCACAAATTTAAGGTTGATCAGTTGATGACATTGCTGCTTATTTACTTTCAAGACCTTTCATTATTTTCCCCCTTTTAAACTTATATTGTCGTGTCTTCTTCTTTGACGTAGTCATATATAGAAGCTGTTGTTTTTACACCTGCAGTACATTGTACTTTAAACACAAGCCTACTTTTTTGGGAAGTAAAAATATTCCGTTGCCGGGTAAACACACGTGCCTTACAGTATTTCAGATGTGTGCATAAGCATGTACCAGTTCTGAGCTTCTGATATCCTGTTACTGCAGAGTATATATGAATGTGCTACACCATCCACCTCCTTGGAAATAGGACAAAATTATGCAAGACACAATTTTCAGGCTACTGGTGCTCAAACATATTTTGTCCTGATCAATATATATGACACCTATGAAAAAAATATATTCAGTTGTGATGCACACAGTATTCATGTTCATATATAAATCAAAGTTCAGAACATATATACCTAATTTGTTATTTATTAATACCTTAGGGTGCACATATGGACACACGCCTTTTTGAGTTTAGTGAATGTTATTTGGTTATGGGTCATACACACTTTTCTTTATATGACCATTTAATAATAAATTTTAAAAATCTTGTCCACTGGTCACACTTTGAGACCTGAGTATAAATGAATGAGTTGGCTGTTTTATTGTTAGTTTCTGGCCAAGAATGCTCGCTTTGAACAAATATGGAAGAGCCGGAAGGCAAAGACAGAGACCAAGGATAAGGGTTTACGTGAAATGTGTCATCTTTATGATGTTCTTCGTGTTGACAATGAGGAAAACGTTTCCAACGAGAAGGAAGAACCCAAGTATGAGAACTATCATATAGTTGTTTTCCATTGCAGCTAATACATTTTTTAGCTAATATTTGTTCCATTATTTATAATGCAGAGATATATCTATTGAGGATAGAGCAATGCTCTGTGAGTATTTGCCTATGCTAAGAGAGTTTCTCCCAAGCATTGCAGAAGAGATTCAATCTGAGATGCAATCTTACTCTTCTAACCAAGGTTTTACTTTATCATTTGATTAACTAAAGTAATGTGTAGATTATATTATTATAGTATACCTCTTTTCATGTATATCTTATTTTTTGCAAATTATCACTTAAGGAATGATTCTTCTTTTGGTAAAAAACTCAAAATAGCATAGCTACAGTGAAGGCCTTATTGCGGAGAC
The DNA here is from genome assembly GCA_013358455.1 of Thalictrum thalictroides. NCBI lineage: Eukaryota > Viridiplantae > Streptophyta > Magnoliopsida > Ranunculales > Ranunculaceae > Thalictrum > Thalictrum thalictroides. The sequence continues at coordinate 7,089 of JABWDY010000278.1, read as the reverse complement.
TTTGCTTTGCCGTTGGTCCATTCAAGTTGAGCTGATTGATTCATGCTGTTTATCTCATGTTTTGTTCTGCCTTTTTTTTTTAAAGTAAATGCAGACAAGCAACCCACTTTAACAAGTGCTTGGACTTCCACCTCGGACTATAATGCCTTGTAGCAACCCAACCAATTTCAGAACTAATAAGCAATGTGAAACATCCCTAGTTAGACCAACAGACTGTACTCAAATATTTTTGTGATAATTTGAAAAGTTCTAATTTACCCCAAGAATAATTCTAATTTTCTGAGCCGTCCTCTAAGTATTCAAAATCTCTGGTCTATGTTTATGTCAATATGTGCTTATGGTTTTTGAAAGATAAGCTGTGTTGCATTACTTCGATAGGGTTGCTTACTAGCATCTCTTATTCTTCTCAGATCCCCACTCACACTTTAAACCAAATTAGAATTAGTGAAATTTCATATTTTATCAAGAATTTATAGAAAAATATTGACCTTAAGTTCACCACTGCATTGGTGATCAATTTCGAAAGAATACCTTCTTCTTGCCCTGTTATTAATCAATAAAGATGGTCTTCTTATTACATTTACTATGTGAAAAAGTTGTTTATGCGTGTCTGATTCCTGCAGGATCTGCAGATGGCTTTGTTTATGACTTATATACTGTACAGGATGAGCTCACAGACAGTCAAGAAGACCTTTCAAACACATTTCCTTTGTAAGAACTTAATATAACATCCTTCCACATCTGGCTTATTGTATTTGAAATGATTTGCAACTATGGAAGTCTTCCCCAGGGTGCAAGTAAATGAGGATGATGATTTTTATGATGGACCATCGGACTCTGAGTTTGAAAGTGATGATTCAAATGGTACCACCTACCCCATGTCTTTCTTAACTACTATGTTTTGTGTTCATAGTTGACCCTCTTAATTGGTTGTGTTGCTCAGCTGAAGATAATCCACGAAATGATTACCCCGATGAGGAGTCATCTGACGATGAAGATAAGGACAAGAGCCAAACATCCTGTGAAGATTCTGAAGAAGCCGAGGACAGATGTTCCGATGACGATGATGATGAAGCTGAACTCCAGGATAGACATTGTGCACTCGAAGATGATGATGCTGAAGAATATGCTAGTGCTGATTATGATTATGACGAGAACGAAAAATATTACTGGTGATAAAAGTTCTTGAGCCTAGGTTCCATGGGGTAATTTATTAATCTATAGCGAGATTTACACCATCGATTTAGGCATTTTTTGAACTTGTCATATAACCTGCTTTTTGGAGCCTGTATATCGTGTGAATAAGTCATGATGTTCCGTCCTTTGTTGGTAAGTAATGTAGGGTCAAATGATATTATAGACACCAAATAGATGAACATTTTGCTAGCATAATTTGACTATAAAAATCAATGGTATACCTGATTATACTTTTACTGTTTTGCAGTAGCTTGAATGACTCGAGGACTAATGTTCTTGATTACCAAATAACTTTTATTTATTTATTTTTATTTTTGTCCATTCTCTTCCTTAACTATACTGTAGTACCAAATTGGGATATTAGAAATGGTAGGGAAGTTGGGGATAATTTCTGACCCATTTGACTAGTATCTGATCTAGCAGATCGTGAGCCATGTAGTTCAACTTCCTAGGTCTATAATCAGCATCACCAAGTTTAATAGACTTCAAACTATAGATGCGTTAACAGCAATATAGTCTCTAGTTACCAACATTGTTTCAAGCCAGGACTCCAGGAGGTCCACTGGTAGTAATATAGTTAATTGACAAAAATTAGTCAATCTGGAAGCCTCTCTAGCTGTGTAGTTGCCAGTCCCGATGCTAGAAGCCCCATTTCCTCATTGTTTGTCACCAAGACATTGTTTGTAACGCTCCTTGATGCTCCCTTTGTCTGCCCTTTATCACTATAGCCACAAAGTAGCTTCTATTAGTGAGTTGAATGCTGTGTTGGAGTTATGTTGGTAATCTGGAATTCACAATCTTTAGATTCTCCTTTCTGATGGGCTGCTTTACAGCTCTAGAGATTCAGAGAACACAAATACAAAACAAGTAGAAAGTGCACCCATGTGTACAAGTGGAAACATTTATCTGTTTTGACATTTTCGAAATAGACCCACTTGCTATCTATGATTTCGTCCTGCTGTTGGAACTTGGATGAGATGATGATGCTAAGATGGAACTGTCGTTTTTAAATGACCATGAGATTGGAAGCATTCATTGCACAGGTAATGGACTTTTTTCACATTCCTTGAAGTCTTTCTTCTCCTTTCTTTGATCCCATTGGTGCCAATCCTTCAAATAGATGTTTTGCCGAAGTTGTTTTCTGCCAAAAAATTGCACAAAGTTTTGTACAGTTAAAATACTCTGTACAATATAGATGGCCAAATCTTGTTTTTCTTAGCTTTTGGGGATAAGAACATTGAGACTCTGCTTCATACCTAAAGTAATCAGAAGGCTTTGTTTGTGCAATTACAATTTCAGGACGATCATCTTGATCCTTTTTACAGAACATCTGTTACAGTGTCTTGTGATGTCATCCGCATGCAATCATAACAATTGCTTGCTGGTGTGTTGTTCAAAGAAATGACCAGATGTAATCTGACTTGAGCGTTGAGACCAATTTTAGCACCAACATTTTATCTCAACTGACCACTTCTCAGTTCCTGTTGGCTATTTCTTCTCCGAATCACAAAGACATAGTACCCAACCCCTCCCACGACCAGCAGAATCACCAAGCCATCAATCACACCTACTGTGATCAAGAGCCATGTTTTTGCATTCCAATTCTTCCCACTGTCCCCGCCAACTCCCTTTGGAACCTTAACTAAATAACTCAATCCAATTCCGTGTTCCACCTGTTTTAAACCTCTGACAACTCCATAATGATAGCATTCTTGCAACAATATAGCACTGCCAGTAACAGAATACAAGACAGCAGCACATTTACAATCATGGACACACAGATTCAAACACTCCTCTTTGCTGACATTTACCCTTTGAGGTGGAACTCTCAGAATGCTCCTTACACCCATTATCTCAACCATCTCAACTGGACTAGGACTTTGGCAGAACTTGCTGGAAAAATCTTCGCTACAATTTGGATCATGGCCGTATACCTTTCTTGAAAATTGGATGCATGTACAATTGCTAGAGAATGTACAGATGCTATAAGGTCCACATGCCAAGGGAAGGTCACACGTGGTATTTATCGCCTCAAAGGAGGCCTCAAATTTCCCGTTGAAAGGTGAATAATGGTAAAATTTCAGGTTGCCTGTGTTTTTCTCTATTGCTAAAAATCTTAGGGGTTCAGGTTTTCTGGGCAATATTTGTGCGAGTTTCCTAACATTTCCATCAAATAGCTTTAGTCCTGTTGAACCAAACTCTGCAAACGCTATGCTTCGGTTCTTAGAGAGCCTGAATTCCCAGTAGGAATATTTCAGCTTACCAGAATTCAAGTATAATGCTAATGTGCTGTTTAGAATTTCGAAAGAAAAAAATATGGACGAATTATTGGAGAAGGAAGTCATGAAAGTTGAGATGCTGAGTCTCTGCCCCCATAGCATACCATCTGTCGGGAAATTGAAACTCTGCCACTTTATTAGGTTCATAACATCAGTGAGAATAAGATTGCCAGACCTTAGTACCTGCAGTCTCTGCTTCATACAGGGGGGAAAGCCGATGATCAGGAACAGGAACTCTACAGAATGAACATTTTAATGGAAAACTGAGGATAATATCTCCAATGCACGTTATAATAACTAATATCTTACCTCTACACCTTGTAAAGAAGTCCCAGATCGCCATCCAATACTCCCTTTGGAATCTCTCAATTGCAAATCCCCGTATTTAGTTAGTTCTAGCATGCATATTTCTCTCGCGTAAAACTGCATAAAATGTGCAGAATTCCAGACTCTGTAGTCTCCCAGAAACACCCCGAGTGAACATGAATAGTCTCCATTAACAGCTTCGACACTCAATGCCACCTTAAAGTTAGGTACTTCATTGCTAGTCTCCATGAAAAAAGCTCTTCCTAGAAAGCTGCTGTTGTACATTGAAGGGACTGGAATCCTAACTTGAAATCCTATTGGAATATAAGATTTGCACAGACCTGGAGTGATGAAGAAAACCATAAAACAAATGAAATAAACATCCATACGAAGAGATTTTGATCGAAAAACCTGGAATGCAACTTGTTGGTTGCTAGATTATTGGTGGCAAAAACGTCTGTCCGGAAATTGAACATTCGACTGGGCTCAGAAATGTTCTGGTGGTTGAACAATATTGCTATGAATGGAGAGATCACTGTCAAGAGCACTAAACAGAAATTGTTTTGTTTACTCTTTCTTACTAATATTTTGCGCAAGTGTGTCTGATAATAGAATGGTCCCATATTAATCTAGCACAGTTGGTCTATAAGTACTTTATCAAGGTGGGGTTTTTTACCAAAAAACAAAAATCAAGGTGGGGTTTGGAATCCTTTTGATGTTGGAATAGGTGGGGGACAATTTGATTATAGAAGGTTCTGCAAAGTAGAATATATATAGATAGTGCTATCTGCTGAGGTGAGATCTGAGGCTTGCATGACGTTCGCACTGTTAAGATGACCACTCTGCTTGGACTAGTGTTAGGGTTTATCGGCTATTCTGGCAATGTGGCCTAAGATCACCCACTGTGCATATGGTGCTATGGTGACTGCATTGATTTATTCCGAACCATGATTTTCATCAATAAGCAAACCACCTAGCTGGCTAGCTACATATACTCAAAAGTAGCATACATAGAAACCTCATCTGGAGGAGAAGTGGAGCTAGAACAATCAATTATAAGCAAAACAACAAATGAGTTATCGGTCTTTTTTAATTGACACAATATAAGGAAAAAAAAGAAGTTATATTAGACTACTACTTAATTTAAATTGAACAACCTTCACAATCAGGAAGATGTATAAATTGAAGATGGTGTTTTTTTTTTTTTAGTTTTTCCTTCAATATCGCGTCTGCAGATTTGTTTGAACCATGGGAACTCCACGTTCGAACAAATCACACCTTCGTCAATATCTGTAGCAATGTATAGTGGAGGAGAAGCTGTTCTTTCTTGAGAAAAAATTGATATATGTACATGGAATTATTTGTCCATGGTGATGAAGTTGTCTGTCTGTCTCACTGCACCATATGATAGCTGTAAGTACTACTATAAATACAACCAATATAAGAAAAAATTGTACAAAAGGAGGATATGTTTGTGGTCTAGGTAGATGAAGTGAAGACATTGAGGAAGATGATGTGCTCATCCGGCTTGTTTGTTTGGTGTTCTTCTTAGAGACTTAAGAAGTTAAGATCAGTAAATAAGAAGATTATATTTCCATTATTTTACCATAAACAGTTGGATTTATATGCATTATAGAGAGAATCCCATCTTACAAGTTACAATCCAATTTTTACTGTGTTTCCAAAATCCAAACTTCTAAATTTCATAATCAAAAATCAAAATCTCTTTCCAGAACCAAACTTTTCTGATATCAAACATCAAAGCCCAAACCCAAAATAAAAGCCTTCAAAACAAAAAGCCTGCACCAAAACCCAAATGTTAATGGGCCATGACCCAACCCAATCCTACTAATTTAAGCCCATATACACATTTCTGAGTTCTGACATGTTTTAGGATAGGGTTTTAATCGGATCTCATTGCCCATACTGTCACAAATGACACAAAAAGCTCATCATTCCAAAATCATATGAATACAAACAGTACCAACTCTTTGTTATCTCTTTCCATAAGACAAGCTTTCACATGAATATTTTATGAGTTGATCACAATAACATATATTAATAATATTATCTTCATGGTTATAATAAAAAAAAAAATTATCTTCATGGATTAAGAATTCTAAGATGTTAGGCATTGGTTTTGTGTTGGTTTCTAGCTAGTTAGATGTCAATATAAATATACCTAAAAATTAATTAGTGGCCAGGGTTAATCCACTAACTACTAAAACTATATGTATATACATACAATATGCTTTGATATATATAAATCCTAAAATAAAATATAAATAGAGCTAGAAAGACAGAGAAACGCAAGGAGAAGTGCTAACTTTACCAACACTGAAAGCACCAATTAGTTCCATGTACACTTAAACATTAGTTAATTATTGTTAAACAAAAAAATAGAGCTTTCAATCACATCTTAATGAAGAAGTAGAGATGCTATTTATTTGAAGTTTGTTTGCTACGTTGGAGTTCCATCGACTTAATCAAAGTCCCATCTTTTCGTCAGCTATACGTATAAGAATTGTAGTCATGATCTGATATAGATTAAGAGAACAATATTTACATGTTGATTTGATTATGGGTCTGTTTGATTGGTTCGTGGAACTTTTCCATGGGAAGTATCGGACGCACGCATATTTAATACTGATTTTGCAAAAAAAATTGGTGAAATATCAGAAAATATCGGAAGAACCTGATATTTTGGGGGAACTTTTACTTGCCAAATCCATACGAACTCTTCCTACCACACCCCTAAAAAATATTCCCACCAAATCAGCGCTTATAGTAGTGGTAATATTCCTACTCTTGTGTAACAATTGTAGCGGAAATGCAGCTGTTCAAACAAATTCGTCCAAGACATTTTGAAAAAAATTAAAGCACTCCGATATTTAACCGATACTTCTCAGAGAATAGTTCCACGAACCAATCAAACAGACCCTATATATTGGCATCTAAGTTCATGAAATGCACATCAAATAGCTTAATGACAATTTTGCATATATTGTATATATACTAATATACAATTATGCATGTCACTCAAATTCTTATCATCATCTATGTCTCTTATAATATAAAAGTTGGTGTCTATATCTTGATGAGTCAGACTGCACAAATTAAAGCAACATAATTGGTTGGTTGTATTATTTGACAACTATGAACTCAAATGGGATCTACAGCTTGCATTATGCATCCAACCCTAATGTCCATATTATACATCCAGTGATCAAACATAATATTACTATAATTTAGATTAAAAAAATGAAAATTTATCTTATCAAACTACTGTTTGGCTTTGGTAGTGAAA
>JABWDY010000223.1:7216-17399 GCA_013358455.1 Thalictrum thalictroides | reverse complement strand
TTTTATTTTGAAACGGATCGTGATGTATTGATTCTTTGTTAGTAAATAGCATGGGTTATGGGTTGTTAATTATTTTGGGCTATCAGCCTATCACTATTCACTAGTTGGGCTTATATATTTTTGGGCTATAATTTAGCTTAGGAATTAAGCTAAGGATAGTAAGGGGGGGTATATTTGATTGCAAGGGGGGTTACCATGAAAATATTACACATACTACATGGAAAAATTTCAAACTTAAGGGGGGACCATGGCCCCCACCGTAGCTCCGCCCTTGGAGATGCATGTTTTTTTTTACTGATACTGTTCACGCTGCATGTCATCCTAACTTATATGGTTGTATTTCTATCTCTGGGAATTTATTAGTGAGTATCTTAATATGAACAAGCATCATATTGGCCACAAATAACAAGGAAATAAACAAAAAGAGAGAAATGAAAATTACCACGCTCAAGATTGACCTTCTTCCTAATTTATACAAGTTTTCCTTGTTTATTTACTGTTGGGTCCAGTTAGGATGAAGGGGACTATAAATGCTGCTAATGCAAGTTCACAAATAAATCTATTACAAGATATGATTTATCGCTTAATGTTTCATACATTTTTCATCCCTGGCCTTGTCTAATGTCTTAACTATGCCTTAGCTGTTAAATTTTCAAAATGCCAAGTGCTTATTGCTCATTAGCACTTCAAGTTTCTCTTATGCACCTTGTGACATCATGTGCCTACATTTAATCTAACATTTGTTTAGTTAAGGTTGTAGACCACATTTGTATACAACTTATTATCATTCGTGCTGTATCTTCATAATAATGACTGTTTATTTTTGGAACTCACAGTTATTATTATACAAACTTTTTTTGAACAAATCTTGTATTTCTGAATTTATTGAAGGGATGACTTCATGACTGTAGCTACAACACGCCCAGAAACATTATTTGGTGATGTCGCTATAGCTGTGAATCCACAGGTAGGATGCACATTATCTTTTTGGTGGTGTACTTAAGTATACAGATGAACAACTACTTTATTGTCTTCTGTTTTGTATTGATACTATAAATACTTTTGATTTTTATTTGTATGTTATAATCTGATGATGTATGTTATTTCTCTTTTATTATTTGTAGGATGAGCGCTATTCAAAGTACATCGGCAGGCAGGCAATCGTACCTATGACTTATGGGCGTCATGTCCCCATCATAGCTGACAGAGTAGGGTTTTTTTTTTTCATGCTGCATCTTTTTCTCTTAGATTTAATTTTGTTAACGTGTTATGGCACCTTGAGGTTGAGCTCTGGATAGATGTCTTATGAATATTACTGCCTTTTGTTATATTATCCAAGAATTGAAATGTGGCAGTATGTCGATAAAGAATTTGGGACGGGAGTATTGAAGATTAGTCCTGGTCATGATCACAACGACTATCTTCTTGCAAGAAAGCTTGGTCTTCCTATCCTTAATGTAATGAACAAGGATGGGACTTTAAATGAGGTTGCTGGACTATACTGGTAATAGTTTGAGAGATATTTTTGTTGACTTTAACTCATCTCGAGTTCTATCCCTGCTGCTTATATTTTTGTTAATATTTGTTTTAGTGGAATGGATCGGTTCGAGGCACGGAAGAAATTATGGTTAGAACTCGAGGAAACAGGTTTAGCAGTTAAAAAGGAACCCCATACTTCACGAATTCCCAGATCCCAACGTGGTGGTGAGGTGCGATTTTTTTTTAAATAAGTTTGTTAGTTTTATTGCAGCAATTTGTCGTTACAGTAGTGATACTAGTAACTTGGTTCTTAATGTCTAATTAGGTGATAGAACCACTTGTTAGTAAGCAATGGTTTGTTACCATGGAGCCTTTAGCTGAGAAGGCCTTGCATGCAGTTCAGAAAGGACAGTTAACCATTATACCTGATAGATTTGAAAAGGTACTGAGTTAATACCTTTTTCGTTTAACTGAAAATCACATTTTTAATGTGTGTATTTTATTCCCAAGTAATTAAGATACAGATCTTTTGATCTTCTCGTTCCGCCCATTGTGCCTTTTTTTTTAATCCGTGGTAGCTTCCCAACTCATTGAACTACTTCATTGAGGACTTTACTGTTTTAGTTATCAGCATGAGTACACTTGTGATCTTCCCCTCCTATGGTTATAATATAACTATGTTAATCTCATGTTATCCAAATATATTTTGTTCCATACACTTACTTTTATATATAAGGGATGGGAGGTCTTATGGTCATGGAATTCAGGGTCATAAAAAAGGCCTTGATATTTATGGAGGAGTTCCCACCTTATATTTGTGCTGACCTATTTTTCTCTCTTAAATCTCTGCTATTTGATGTTGATTGCAGATATATAACCATTGGTTATCAAACATTAAAGATTGGTGTATAAGCAGACAACTTTGGTGGGGGCACCGCATACCTGTCTGGTACATTGTGGGTAAAGATTGTGAAGAAGACTATATAGTTGCTCGGAGTTCTGAAGAAGCTCTAGGAAAAGCGCGTGACAAGTATGGATATGACGTCGAAATATATCAGGATCCAGATGTTCTCGATACTTGGTTTTCAAGGTAATTTATGTAATCATTTTCTTCTCTAAGGATCATGGCAACTTTGATTTTTTCTGGAGTGTTTGGATTTAAAGTTTCTTGAAGAACATATGCCAAACTGCAACATCCAGGAAAGTACTTGTGTGAGTAACACACAAGCAGACAGAATTACTGAAATGTTAATTTGTTCTTATTTATGTTGCAACCACTGCTCATCTGTTTAGAATGATGTAGATATATCATTCATCACTTCATCAGGGTAATAACACTGAGGTAGCCATATTCGATGGACTTCTGATATGATGATATCTACTAGCGGGCTGCAGGGTAGAGCACTCTATCTGATGCTGCACCTTATAGTTCCCTAGTAAGATGATGTATACTGATCAGAACCATCTTCAACTTTGAGGTTGTAAAGGCTTCTTATTGGATCCTTTTTATTTATTTTTTGCTTATGCCATGTGTGGTTCTCATCCAACCTGTTCTTTTTCCAAATCCATCTTGACATTTATGCTAACGTCTAGGGTTCATGAAAGGAAAGCGTGGTTTACATATTAAATGATGAATTGCATTTGCAAGGTGCCATGTGGAGGAAACACTCTTGTGACATATCTTTGATGGTACAGTTAACGTTAAATACTGAAAGAGAAGTATGCTTGGCATTGGTAATATTTTGTTGAATGTTGATGTCATGTCCCTTTCTGGATCACTTTCATGGCTGTCCTTTTTCAGTCAGACTATCTGAAGAATCAATTTCTTGTTTAAAGATTTTATTGTATATTATCTATCTCCATTGGTTTTGTGAGGTCACCTTAATATAGCATATCATCTTTATATACGAGTGTTTATTCTCTTCCCGGAATAGCAATGTATTTCATTTTTCTTTCTGGACTATTTTTTTTGTTTATACATATATATGTACAAGTACCTAAATTACTATTACCTCCTCACTTGTATTCCAGTGCACTTTGGCCCTTCAGCACTCTTGGATGGCCAGATGTATCAGCAGACGATTATAAACGTTTTTATCCGACAACCGTTCTTGAAACTGGGTATGGCCTTTCATAACTTCACTTGATACTACTGTGTGTTATATTACCTTAGACTTCCTTGCATTAGGTGGCTAATGCAGTTTCATATTATTCATGTGTTTTCAATCCCAAATGTTTTTAAGAGAACCTTAAAGTATTTTCTTCTTACCTTCTTGGAAATAACATGTTGTGTTTAGTCAAATTTATTCAAAATTGGCCATTTTGGTTTTTGAGTTTCATGTAGTAATGACTAGTTAAACGTAAAAAGGGAGAAACAGAAAAAAGAGTTTCACAGTTCCACAGCTACAGGGTACCAGTATGGATGAGATGACACCTTGTTTCATAATCCCATCACCTGTAATATACAATCTATTAATGCAGATGATCACCAGTGTTGTATCTGTTTGTAGAATCTACTTTTATTTGCATGAAATATTCCACTAAAAGTCTAAAGTTATTATTCTATCTAGGCCTGTACTCAAATGGTAAAAGCAAGCTGGGGCCTGTTTAGGTAGAGTTGAATGGTAAAATAGAATTTGGTCAACTGATCCTAGACATTTGAAGTAAGGCTTTATTGATGTATATGCTAAAATATTTGTTTTCTTCCTTTGACTCTCTTGTTCCAAACAATTTCAACACAGGCATGATATTTTGTTCTTCTGGGTGGCACGGATGGTCATGATGGGAATTGAGTTCACAGGCACTATCCCCTTTTCTTATGTTTATATGCATGGATTGATCAAAGACTCTCAAGTGAGTATCACAAAATCAAGTTACAATGTAATTGATACTGGATTACTGGTGTGTCGTTAGTAACTTGAGGACTCATTTTAGCTCGACTTAGTTTACATACAGTATGTAATTACTAAAAGTAATGGACTGTGGTTAGTATATATAGTCATGTCCCATCAGATCCGAGTATCGTTGGAAATATACATATCTGGCTGGGGAGTATATTTTAAGTCCCATCATATAAGATTTGTGATATGATTAGATAGCAAAGAATTCAAACGCAAATCAGTTACGCAGAAAAAAATTTCACGATTAGATAGCAAAGGAATAGTTCTCTAGCCACCAATAGCAGGATGTGACATGAGTTGGACATGATTCAATGTTTACAATTCATCTATTATTTTTTAGAAGATCTTGTATTCAATGAGTTCTCCTGTGTAATCACATATTTTGTACTTGAAATGTTAATTGCTTTATAGTTACTTCTTGTGCTACAATTATTATTTCAAAGTTGTTCGAATTGCAATTTGTTATATGACTTATTTATTCTTGTTTTTCCTCTTTAAGTTTACTTTTTCCTATTTTGAAATTATTCCAGGGACGAAAAATGTCTAAGACATTGGGAAATGTCATAGATCCAGTTGATACAATCAAAGAATTTGGTTCAGATGCTTTACGATTCACACTTTCTTTGGGAACAGCTGGGCAGGTAAATCCTAAAACTTTGAAATGTCATTAAATGTACTTCATCCACATCTCACGATGATAAACTTTTGTAACATGCATTTATCAGGACCTTAATTTGTCTATGGAGAGATTGTCTTCGAATAAGGCCTTCACTAACAAACTTTGGAATGCAGGCAAGTTCGTCTTGCAGAACTTGCCCAGTCCAAGTGATGTCTCTGCTTGGGAAACCATAGTTGCTCATAAGGTTTGTCCGTTTTGGGTTTTCCTCTAGCAATCATATAGCTTCTAGCTTTTAGCGTGTTTCCTTTTGCCAAATTAGTTTGAGAACTAATTCATTTCGCGTTGAGATCACTGAATGGGTGAGTTAAACTTTACAAATTTTGTTGAATTGGTAAATGTATAGAGTTCTAATTTACTTGTTTTTTTTTAAGTTCGCTTCAGAAGAATTTCTACTCCAACTTCCTTTGCCAGAATGTTGGGTGGTAAGTTAGTTGTTACGATGCCATCTCTTTTCTAATGTATGTTGCATTGGGACCCATGATTTATTGACGCAAGGACCTTTATATGCAGGTCTCAAAGCTTCATCAGCTCATCGATGTGGTTACCTCGGGCTATGATAAGTTCTTTTTTAACGATGTTGCGAGAGAAACATATGATTTCTTTTGGGGGGACTTTGCTGATTGGTATGTATCCACCCAAATTTTCGTGTGTCGGTACATAAACGTTGTTATCAACACTTTATTTCTCAAGGATAATACATTAACATAATTTATGGAGTAAACATGCCATGATATTTAGGTTTTTTTAAGTCTTGGGAATATATTTTTAAAATTTTTAACTAGTGGTTATATTGTCAACTTTGTTCTAGGTATATTGAATCTAGTAAAGCTCGCCTTTATCAATCAGAAGGGAATTCTGATGCTTCTGTAGCACAAGCAGTTCTTTTGTATGTGTTCGAAAACATATTAAAGATATTACATCCTTTTATGCCATTTGTCACTGAGGCATTGTGGCAGGTAATGTGGAATTTTCTTCATTCATTCATTGTATACTAATCAACGGCATATCATTATACTATCTTGGCATATAACTATTCATTGTTGAGTAAATCTTGAGTCATCATATGCTGCAATATTGCGAAGTTTGCAATTACATGCGACTGTTTTAGTATAACACTCGTTTCCAAGTAAAATAGCTTCTAGGTTTTACATATCAATATATCTTTTCATAATTCCAATTACATAATAATAGTACTTTCCACAATATCCAGCATAATTCATAGCTTTTAGGTTTTAGCAAAATTACATATCTAATTTTTTTTTTTAATAATTTGATAGATAGCTCAGAAATCATCATATGAAATGGTGGTTGGATTTTATCACTTCAACCTAAAAGCTATGGAATTTGCTTAGATATGGTAAACTACTGATGAGATGTAATCTGAATACGGAAATGCTTATGACACATTTTGACTGGAGAATGCATGTGATATTAAAACAATCTAGTAAGGCCTTGAATTGGATTTATATTTCCATAATGCTGTCCTCTCCAGCCCTTTCCTTAAATATGTTGCTACAATTCATGGAGGAGGCCACATATATTCCTTATTAAATCTGGATCTGGGCCCTTGATCGGTTGATCCTCACTTGTAGAACCTGGAAATCATGTAGTTTATTTTAAATTTTCAGTTAAGATAATGGTTAAGGTAGTTGACTTTGAATAAAAGGTCAAAGCATGGCAGTGGCATAAGAATACATAAAACTGACAGATTTCTGTTACTTGTTTCATTAGATTCTTATGATTCTTTGATTTGAGTCTTTAACAATAGGCATTACCTCATCGGAAGGAGGCCCTTATAGTGACACCTTGGCCTGAGACAACACTTCCACGGAACGTGAACTCCATTAAAAAATTTGAAAATTTGCAAGCTCTGGTGAGTTACTGTATTAGTCAAATCTAGCCGTTGTTCTTGATTCTGTTCTAGAATAAAACTTTATTCATCATGTACTTAAAAATATTTTCGCTTAAAATTATTCATCTTTGATGTGTATCAGACTAGAGCAATTCGGAATGCTCGAGCAGAATATTCTGTTGCTCCTGCAAAGCGTATATCTGCATCTATAGTAGCCAGTTTGGACGTCTTACAGTATATCTCTGTGAGTTGCACATCTTCAACTCGTTCTTGCTTTTTCGTTGTTCTTTGTATGCAAAAAGTGGTGATATGTTTCCTTCTTTCTAATTTGCCAAGTCCATATTTTTTTTAGCTGAATTACACTTTTATTTATGAATGATAAGTTTACATCAGTTAAGAGGCAGATATGAGAGTAACTAAAACTGGCCAAGTCAATATAAAGTCTTATTATAAACAAAAGTACCTAGTGCTTCAGTGTATAAATTTGCGAGCTGTTTAAAAACTGGACTTTGTGTTAAGCTTGTGGATAGAATTCAATAGGAACTATAGTTCTATAAAGGCCCAATTTCTTAGACACTCAGCTCTTTTGTGCTTAAATAGTCTCAGTTAGATGAGTAGATGCTGTCCAGTCTGTTACTTATGTTGTGGCGGTTAAAAGATAATTCTAGTTCAAGTTTTAATAGAATGTGGTTAATAGGTTGACCTTGTTTAGAAAACTTGTGCCTGGTTTTGTTCGAACACAATATTTTAGTCTGTGATTAAATTATTAAAATGAACAAGAATAAAGGAAGAAGAGATGGCGTAGCCCAGTCCGTTTGTCTTTTGAAGCAGACATTATATTGGCATGGGTTATATCAAGACCAAATGAATAAATTACATTTTGTGTTTAAAGCCTTGTTAGCAATACGAGTTGTAGTTTTGCGAACTTGGTAAACAACATTTATGATGTTCGCATTTGCGACATTTGCCGTTTTATGGGACAAATAGAAGCTTTTTAATACAACTCAATTCAGGTCTTTGGGCACACCATTAAGAGGTCATCTTTATTTGCGTTCTTTTTTTCTTTATATTCATAATATTGATTGGCATGTATCATGATTACAAATTATGCTACATCTACAACAATTTTTGTTGTTTCAAATTGAAAAATATTGCACAACGTTGAGTTCACAAATTCAATGTTTTAGTTTGATGAGATAGCCAAAATTTCTGTCATAACTGTTAGGCATAGGAACTAACTTGTGTCATTGACTTCTTGCAGGCTGAGAAGCAAGTCTTGGCATTGCTTTGTAGGCTAGATTTACAGAACGTTGATTTCACAGACTCTTGTCCAGGTATTTTTTTTTCGTTTTTATTTCTGCATGCTGTCTAGGTGATGCTTCAATTAAAATTGGTTTTGTGGAGAAAATTCGAATTGCTGACTACACTTTGGTGGATGTGACCACTTTTTACCATGTTTAGGAGATGAGAAGCATTTAGTCCACCTTGTGGCTGATGAAGGTCTTGAGGCTTATCTGCCTCTCGCAGATATGATAGATATATCTGCAGAAGTCCAGCGCCTTGCAAAGCGCCTCTCGAAGATGCAATTAGAATACGATGCACTTGTAGCACGCCTCAGTTCTCCAAAGGTATAGCCTTCATTTCATCCAAATTTATGGAAATGCTTCTTCATGTGCTTCTGCCTTGAGTATTGACCTGAGTGTTTAATTATGAGTAATTTATAATGATATAGCCCTCAATATTTACTTCAGGTATTTCACCTGTCTTAAGTCCATATTGTATATGCAACTATGCATTTTGAGTTACCATTTGTTTTTGTTGCATATATAAATTACTTAGAATAAGTATTAA
This sequence comes from Thalictrum thalictroides, assembly GCA_013358455.1. Lineage (NCBI taxonomy): Eukaryota > Viridiplantae > Streptophyta > Magnoliopsida > Ranunculales > Ranunculaceae > Thalictrum > Thalictrum thalictroides. The sequence goes on along the minus strand of JABWDY010000223.1, from coordinate 8,638 downwards.
TAGGCGAAAATTATCAACAGTTCATTCCTCTAATAAAAAACCTGTGGGTCACATGAGTATTAGTGTATTACATACCTCAATATATCTTAGATGCAAACGTTACATGCACTTTTGGTTTCAGTTTGTGGAGAAAGCACCTGAAGAAGTAGTCCGTGGGGTTAGAGAGAAAGCAGCAGAAGCAGAAGAAAAAATATCTCTTACCAAGTCCCGTCTTGCATTCCTGCAATCAACAGTTCTGGTGTCAAAATAGTTAATGCGCAACGTCATCGATGAGGTTGTTTTCTGTTGATTATATGACTTTTGCAGAATTCATGAGTGTTGGCTACATGGTACTGCTGGAGGGTATTATATCTATCGACTATTCTTAAATCGTCCCTCGACCTCGTGGCACAAAGTAGTGTATCATATGCACTTCAGTCCATGTGATAGTGTTGCACAAGCATCAGACCATGCAAATTCAAGCTTTATACACAGAAGTTCATGATGTGCTCTGGACACATGGGAGCATACAGAGAATGGACTTTGCCTTTCTCGGTCCATCGAAGGACTGACAGCCTATTTGTTATGGAAATTACTTACCTTCGGCTATTCGATTTTATGAAGAGAAGACGTGGCTAATTCATTTATTCAGAATTGTGTATCACATCACTGTTCATGATTGTTGTACAGAAAGAACTTCGGAACAGCAACAATTGGTTTTCTTTGTTACTATTATCATTCTTTCTTTTTAATAAAAAGCTCCCACATTATAAGAAATTTCAGTGCAAAAATTCTCTTGCACGTTATTCTTGCTCATCAGTCGTGTAAGAATTTACTTTATTGTGTCTTTGGGTTGCATTGCTATATTATACATTACAGAGTGCAGACTATGTAAACCAGTCCATTGCTCATGCACAAGTATAAAGTTTTGAAACTGTTTGATGCACACATTAGTTAACTAACGTTAGTATAAAGTTTTGAAACTGTTTGATGCACACATTAGTTAACTAACATTAAATACTGTAAGGCTCTTGCATATGGTGAAGTAGTGAACAAAAATAAGATTACTGACTGATGTTAGGTCCTTTATGCGTTGGGTCATGAGTGGGTGTGCGAGCCCCATTTAGTCTCTTCTGCCCATTTCCTCCTATCTCACTCATTTCACCTTCCATCTCAATTCAGCGCAAAACTCACAAGCAGCGAAACATGGGTATGTTTCAGAGACGCAAATGATTTCTGGGTAACACGTTTTGTGCTACGAAGAAAGTCAAGAAACTATAGAACTTCAGTGCCTGCAATTAACCACCAAAAATTGGTGTCCGCTCTAATAAAAGCATGGGGCGCCCAAACTTTAATTTTCATTTTCCCGCTATTTCTTTATTTGAACAAAAGAAGAATATAACACACACTCACACAGTGACATGAGAGAGAGAGAGGGAGAGA
>JABWDY010000209.1:0-12767 GCA_013358455.1 Thalictrum thalictroides | reverse complement strand
GATTTACAACTATGGACTGTGATCCCACTTATATTTTATCAATCGAACTATGATGATAGAGGTTTTATGCATCTGTGGTACAAACATACAATTTCTCTTTCTATTTGATTAGTGTTAAAGTCATCATGTTATTTTCTTACCATACCCCATATGTTGGACTGATTGACTAGTGGAATATTTCATGGACAGGGTCTGTATGAAGACTCTATTCGCTACTATGTTCGAGCACTTGCAATGAATCCCAAGGCGGATAATGCCTGGCAGTATTTGAGAATTTCTCTCAGGTTTGTACCATCTTTCCTTGAACTGTACATATTAGGAACTGAGTACTTAAAAAAAATTATGGCTAACATATTTTCTTTCTCCCAATATTCTGCAGCTGTGCTTCTCGAAACGACATGATGGAAGCTTGTGATTCACGGAATCTTGATGTTCTTCAGAAAGAATTCCCCCTTTGATTTTTTTGTTTAGGGAATTATTGATTATGAAGATGTAGGTTATAAACCTTACTTTATGATGGTTTAGAGTTGCATGTTTATTACTAAAATATTTCTTCAATTGTGCTGAATTAAGAAAGTTCTATTGCAGGCTTGCAGCATCTCATAGGCAAGCCCATAGGGATTCTGACGAGGGTCGAATAAGAACAGACAGAAATGCCTGGTAGGACTCTCACTTTCTGAAGGAGTATGATGTCACAAGGAAAGAAAATAATTGCAGTATGAGCTCCTTAAAGGGTAAAAAGATAGTGATCTAAACACCCTACAAATAACTAATTGCACCCCTGACAAATAACCATTCTGGGAAGAGAATGTATACATTGTAAAACAACTATATCTGTCAGTGACTCGCGGACAGACATCTGCAAAATGTATTATTTAACTTATGGTCAAGCATCCTATTGTTGTATAAAGGTTTTGATTCCGAAACTCTATATATACATTTATACATCTTTTCGTTGGTTTTGGACAGCAAAGATAATTTATGGTTAAGATTAGAATATATCCATATTTGCCTGATAAAGATTGTTCTTGAACTAGGCATTTGTGATTCATGTTGGGTTAAGTTAAACATTCTTTCCAATAAAAAAAAAGAGTTAAACATTCATGAGCATGATGTGCACAAAACTGATAAGATTGCGGCAATGAGGTTGCAAAAAGCACTATTTGAAGCGCATTGTCTTTATGGTTTATATGAAGGCTTCACAGTTCTAGCATTATGAAAATGAACTAAGAAGAATAATGGTTGGCATGAACATCATCTCTTGATTATGTTTCAAGGCGATTTTGTCTGAGCTTCTGAAATTCTGAGTGTTCAAGATACTGACAATATATAGGTGTTGAGGCTGATCCCTTCAGAAGCTTGCTGCTTGCCATTGATCTGTTGCCTGGTTTTGGTCCCTTGGATGCAAGGAAAGATCGTACAAAACCCTAGATATGTATCTGAAACAAAGTAGCACTGACATGTTTTGGCAGACTACCTGTACCTTTCTCTTCTTAGCTGTTTATTTAAAATATGCTCTGTTACAATTGATACCTAAAAACAGACCCTGGAGAACACTCCAAAGATCTAAACTTACAGCCCTCACAATTCTACAATCCAAGGGTAAGGTCACAACGTTGGCAATGGTCATCATTGATCATCCTCATTTTCATTACACGACATTGGATAGGTAATCTCACCCCATGGCAGCAATTGTTAGAGATGGTCTTGGATTGATTCAGGCAAACACAAGGCACTTTGGTGATGGAAAATTACTTGCTGATGGCTGATGAGAACAAACTCCTAAGTCATCTCAGTAGTTATCATGATTATAACAAGAATGTTACTGAAAACTTCACCAACAGTTCAGCTAATTAACTTTTGTTCTAGAAGAAGAAATATTCAACTTTCAATACACAAGATTGCCTTCAATTGTATTTTCCCTTGTGTGAACACCATATTGATTAACAAAAATATAACAGCTAAGGCAATCATTTGTTATCAAAGAATAAAAAAAATGAAGCTAATGCAATCATTTAAATATTGATTCCATTTGCAGTAAACCTAAGCACCCTTGGCCCCGGCTATACAAAGTGTTATATGGAGAAATAAAAAAGTCCTATGATACATATGATACAATCAAGTAGGCCGACAATTAGACTTCTTTATACACTCTGCTATTGTATAAATTTGTTTCTTTTACCACTAGTAATATTGTAAGTGTTAGAGCTAATCTGGGATTCAATGGAGGTATGATGATAAAAGTACTTGGCAATATGAAGCGGCCGTTCTAGCATGCGTTGACATTGAAAGCAGCCGTATATAAACGCAAAAAGAAGTGGTGATCACCAATTTAGAGTCCATTTACATTTATATCTCTGACATCGTCTTTCCTCTTCTGATATGTTGACGAATGCCGCTCTGTCTCCTCTCTGCATGCACATAAAGAAAGACATCAGGCAGAGAAAACTTGGTAGAATCAGACAAATTACACTTCAGCTTTAGCAACTACCTTTTACAGAGATGAAAAGATTAATTCATGGACTTCCTTATTACTATGATCTCACTTTTATTTTCCAATACCTCAACACAGACTGCTGTTTCAACAACCTGGTTTTCTTCTTATTACTTATCTTGCCAAAAGACATCTTAAATTTGCTACTCATCCCAATTATGCATACAAATTCAATACAAAGCATATATTATCATGATAAAGGTATGACAAGCTATATAACATGCAATCATCTCTATTTACTTCCCTGTGAAATCATGGTGTTCTCTATTCTTCATAACATATAGAGAACACAGTGGCTATTGGTCGGTTGTATGTAAAAAAATTAGGAACTAGATATAACTGCAACAGAAAAACAAATGTCAACCTGAGACAGCGCCTGATTGAATCATAATGAAGAAGAGCAATAACTCTGCGCCTACGTTCCTTTCCTATGTCTCCACCACGCCTGACAACAGGTAATTGTTTAATTCCTTTAGCTTCCATTAGATCCTTTGCAACCGCTAAATCTGTATCTGAATAACATGTTAAAAGACCCCGTTCACGCCCACGATAGTGTATCCCTCGAGTACAGATGGATGACACAGGACAGGTGTTCATCTGCAACAAAATACTGTAAGTTCACAAATTTATATACACCACAGTGTACGTCAAGATTTCGAATTGAGAACAAGCAAACATAAAATACAATCCCAGGGGAAGATGCATATGCATACTAGCATATTGAGACAAAATTTCTTCTTTCTAGAGAGATTCAATTCGGAACTATTATGTGTGTCTGAGGTCCAATTAGGAAATTATTTCAGAGGATTTCCCTGACTTTATTGTTAGGAAGACCCAAGCAAATTGTCACTACCACAAGGCTTCCAAGAGTAAGAAGATAAATTAAAATGAACGATATCAGTTTTGTTTTATGCACATCACCTCTTAGCTGAAGAGAATTCATAATGACAAAGAGTACAAGTACATAACAGAGCAAAGATAGCACACCATTGGGATCTAACACTGATATGAGTTGCAAACGCCATAAATCCTATGTGTTAACCTATCAATACAGCTTATCGATGGTGTAGCTCACAAAGGCATTTCAAGATGCTCTTATACATGCACCATAATAGTGTATTCAACTCTTAGAATTGGGCAGAAGTTTTAACTGGAACCATCTTTTGATTGAAGATGTTTACACAAGCTGATTCCTGGTGAAGATGATCTCAATGGGGGCAAAGATGGTATCCACCAAAAGTCAGCCCTTAACTCTTTTCCATGTGGGCACACAAATGTGTGCCATTACTGGGTAATTTTCATGTGTCATAACATGATAGGGAGGAATTAGAACACATCCCTACACAAAGTGGAAACAAATAGGAGGAGATAACTGTCCACAGTGAACATCATCCCTACTAATTAGCTTATTCAGACATTTCTAACCTTGCCGAAAGTTGTATTCAAGTTTCTTGTTTACCTAAAGGTTCATAACTTCTCATTTTTCATGAGAAATATTCAAATCTTGTTGTATACTCTATAAGTTCAATAATAACTTCCACTATAATAACTTCTTTTGAGAAGGATTTCCGAATCTCCGGCTTGCTAGCAAATCGGAGGTCTAAACTCAGGGTTCCTATCTTGGTAGTCTATTACGTATCCATATTGTTCCATTCTTTCACATTTGTTAGCACAAGTAGTTTCCATGTAGCTAAAACCAATGTTCGTGCAATCTTAACAAATCAATTCAATGAATTAACTTAAACTCTTCTTAAAAGCTTTGGTTAACATACATCTAAAACAGCTGGTCGACCCTTTGAAGCATCACCAGATATCTTTGACACACGCCGCTGAATGTCCCCAAGTGTAACGATTCCCTCAAGAAGATCTTCAGTATCAATCACAAGAACACAATTTTGTAGGCTGTCATACATAACTTTTATTGTATCTTTCAAGGTCATCGTTGGTGAAACCTTCACATAACTCTTAGACATGGCCTGAGAAACCTGAAGAAAATCAATTACCAAGTAAGTTAGAGACAATGAAAAGAAAAAGAGAGTCCACCATTAGGACAAACAATTCCTCTACAGCTTATAACATGAAATTTCAGCATCAACAAAAGTGACAAATTTGAAAAACACAAGCGACATGATGACATATTACACAATTAAAAAAGGTGATGTAGAGATTAAATAACCTTTAGACCATCCAACATGATCTCTTCATTGATTGTATCATGTTCAACAGCATTTTCCATGACTGAAAGTTCTAGATCATTTCTATTATCAGTCTCTCTCCAAAGAGCCTCATTGTTGTCTTCGACGGGAGAAACAGTAGAGTAGCCTCTTGCTAAGCCTATTGGACCAGATGCTTCAGTTTCCTTGGGCTGATTTGCCACAGATGGAACCCATATTGCTAGTCCAACTGCCCCCTGTATTTCAGGGAAAAATAAAATTAGATCATAAGTTCATAACTGTTATATGTCAATCTACTGCAACGATCGTAATCAGATAATTCCTTTACCCCCAAGGCCTAAACCAAAACGGTCAAAGCAGGCTTCGCTATAGTAGTTACAAAACATACAATGGAATATCAATCTTCAACAATCAGAGACGGGATTTCTCCAAATTCTTTTGGACAACTATCTAACTCGTTTACAGACTTGGAAAGTAATTTTAGTTGACAAATATGGCCTAAAGAGGCAAGAAACTTCATCTGTGATCGAAATCATTTCCGAAGTACAGTAGAGAAATTAAGTTATTAGTACTTGAAAGAATCTGGAATTCTCTTGTTAGGGAAAAAACTATGAGTTAAATGCAAAGGTTATGAATTTAAAATTGTAGACGATATAAGAACAGCTCAAATTTACCATTAGAGGAAGCAAGATTCTGTAGTCTCTTGTTAGCTCAAACAAAAGTAATACTGATGTTAAAGGCACTGAACAAACTGAAGCTAATGTAGCAGCCATTCCAACCTGTAATGACAAGTCAAATAAACATTAATGAAGAACATAAGCAGACTACAAAAAAATGTTAAAGAAAAATGATTGAGCTAATTTGAACAAACTGCACAAAGAAAAACTTACCAGTGCATATGCTTGGGGCTGCGCAACAGCAGCATTTCCTGGAATTGCTGAATTGATCAGTTCAGCAGCTAAACCTCCAAATACAGCTCCAACAGCAGCGCCAATCATCAAACTCGGGGCATAAAGGCCACCTACAAGACCAGAACCCTTGCACAGAGCCGTGGCCACAACTTTTGCTGCTGCTAGTTGTGTTAATAACCAGATTCCAGGCGCTGATGCACTCTTTCCCGTATGTAGAATTTCATCAACATTCGTAAATCCCCAGTACAGTATTCCAGGATACCTCAGAGCTATCAACCCAGCTCCTAATCCACCTAAAGCAGGGCATACAACTGCAGGTAGGCTAAACCTTTCCTTAATAAACTCGAATGACTTGGTGAACCAAGTCACCAGGCGTGTAAACGCTACACTTACAATTCCACATAGCATACCAAGTATCAAGTATAAAGGTAGTTCTGCATGGAAGAAATATATACTACAATTAATATCCACTTTTTATTGAAAATTAATCACAAGAAAAGTGAACCAAGAAATTCAGATATTATGGTGTTTTAATGCTATCAAGAGAGAAGCCTGTGAATCATAGACATATCCTACCATGTCTAAAATAGAGCTAATGTTAGTTCACAATTTTCAAACCAACTATAATCAATGATGCCTCATCCGAAACTCTGGGTTCAACTGAGCATATATCGTTCTTATATTTATTTCTATAATAAAACCCATGCCATTTGTATATCAAACTTTCAACATACACGCATGAACAGGATAACATAAAAGATGCATGTTCTTTTAGACTCTGTCTTATAGTTTGAGCCTAAGGATTCGACATAAAGTTGATAATTGTAAGTGGAATACTATTTTATGTTAGCTGTGGAAAGCAAGAGAATTAGAGGTCCCAATATAATAAATATCTTCTCTGATATTGATTATTTTTGAAATTTCGCAAATGAGTTTCCTACAATAAAATGGTTTTTAATAAGGTGCAATGCATTGGCCAAAGTGTCTAGAGCATCTTACAATGCAAACCAATTTGATAAATCATAAATGCATTACAATATTACTTTCTGACAATGGTTTGAAAATATGTGTGTTTTGGAGCCTACTTTCAAGTATGCGTTGTCGCTTATAAATGGAATATCTAGATGAAGATTTATATTCCATTATGCTTACATGTTCAATAGGTGTACGAGGAGCTAAGTGCAGGAACATCTGTTTTGTCGTGACATTAACAATGTACAGAATCACTGGCTTAAGAGAAACAGCAATTGCTTTGGTTCTCAATTTGTGGGACATTATCCCATAAGCAGTATATTGGGTGATTTCGAAGTCAAAAAATTCTCTGGTCTTTATTAAGTTATGAACCAATGGCAAAATGTCAATTCTAGAATTATTTCAGTCAAAGCAATGTAACTCCTGGCAGAAACAATACATCAACTGAAGATAATAGAAAACCCTGAGTTCCTGGATAAAGCCTTTTCGATAAATCCATATTAACTTTATTTTTCAATTCAGCAAATTATAACTACCAATAGCAATGCATTTGCCATTACAAGCCCTTATTTATACTAAGGATTTCTTAAGGACTACTAATTCAACTTATAAAAGGAAACTAACACTCCTATTTTGACTCAAACTTGGACCACCAATAACCACATTAAACAAAAGCAATCAATTTAAAAGGACACATAGACGCTTCAGCTTGGAATCCTAGAACATGGGGAGATTTGGCATCGTCAAAGGTCGTGCTAGGTGTGCGACTAGGATTGTGGGACATCTACCCTATTTTTCTGGGTTAGTAACAAGAGAATGTAAGGGGTCACCATTTTGAGGAATTTATCTTCTAACGAGGCCATCTTATGGGGGGTAATTCAATGTAGTGTTGTCTGTTTAAGCTCAGGTCTGTGTTAATTGTAATTATGTTTCTCTTTCATCTTGCTGGGTTCCTCACCGAGCTTAGTGATAGATACATGAAAAGTGGTCCTAAAGGGGTGCCAAATTAGCTGGAATGTCCAGGGGCATATAATTGTTATTTCTATCACTTCTCATTTTGTTGTAACATTTTTGTCTCTCGTTATTAAGAGCTCCATTCAGCAAAAAACAAAGGTCATTCTTGTAGTGTGTATCATTGACAGGAGTGATTTTTTTAGTTTTGAGGCATCTAAGGAAGAAGTTTTGGGTCTTCTCTGGTACTTTCATGGATTAAGGTTGGTTTTTATTATTCCAGGTGTGCCCTTAATGTACTTTAAGGTCTTACTTTCACTTGTCTAAGATACTTGTGTTGTTAGGGGGTTGATACAGGTATTCAGATATCCAAAAGTACATTAACGGTGCACCAGGCAGATGTGTCACTATCACAGACAAAGCTCTTTCTTAACAGTATCTTGTTAACAAAAGTTCGATGCTTCTAGTAACCGGTGAAATACACAAGTTTTAAAAGCTGGATCAAGAGATGCAGAGCATAAAGCAAACCAAAAAAAAACTTCCCCACTATATAATCATAATAAAACTAATGTTCACTACTGGAAAATATTCGTGAGTTAAGAACAAGATAAAATACCAGCAGCAGATTTCAGTTCATACGTGGGCACTGAAAAAGCAGGTCTATCCCCAAGTAGGACATTTGAAACTGTGGATGATATAACAGATGCCAAAATTATCATTGCAGTTGTAAATGGAGGGGAGTTTTCCGCACGAAGAGGCCTTAGAACAGTTTCAATAGCAAAGAAACAACCGGCAACAGCAGCATTAAACCCTGAAAACCAAAGAATATCTCAATTCTCAAGTATAAGTAGGTAGAGTTCACCAACCATTGATGAAAGAAATACTTCACACAGAGTCAGTTATAGGCTTATATGGCCCTGTATCAAGGAGAGCCTTGAGAATTTAAATGAAGATATGAAATAAACGCTGGCGAAGGTGTTGAAAAAAGTTTTGGATGGTTACTGTGAAAAGGCTACTGAAGTACTAACTTCATGGTAAAAAATTGTGTCCGTTACAAGTTACTCTAACTTTTGTGGGAACCACAGTTTGAGCTAGGCATGATGGCAGTAAGATAGTCTAGGCATCAAAGTACAGTTTCAGTGCCATAACTATGCTATAGTGTTCCACCAGTAGCAAAACAAAATTAAGATTCACCCAGAAGGGAATCAAAGTAGCCCGATAGAAGTATACCATGAAGGCAATGTGATCTGTTGTTACAGCACTGGGAATCAGCTAGCAGTTCACAGCATTACCACCAGCTTCTGGCTCTTTGAAAGCCGTAAAATTAATAAGTAAGAAAAGACCATCAACTGGGGGAGCAAGGAATGTAGTCGAGGGTGAGCACTTGTGAATACAATTTTTATTTTGGAAAACCAACACAAAATAGACCGTGTCACCGTGGTTTCAACTAGCAATTTTGATGGTATCCAATGGTATTTTGTGAAAATTTAGCAAAATGCCAAATTATTTTGCATTAATCTATTTAGAATTTCTGGATTGTTTCATGATATCTGACACACACAAAGAGACATATATGTATACGCATAACACAAAGTAACTCTCATATTAATGAGCAATCAAGCTTGCTGTCCAGATGTCCTTTGACACATACTGTTTGCATAACAACTGAAGCATATGAAGCTCTTTAAGAAGAAAATGCAAAGGAATCTGAAAAGAATAGGACAATCTAATTCATTACAGTATTAAATAAAATAAAATTTTAAAAGTGAGGTTGGAGTAGATTTTTTTTTCCATAAAGCCAGAGAATACTAGACCCCACCACATCCCTCCTGCCCCTTTTCCTTTTTTAGGTGACCAGGAATAGCCACCAAATGCAATAACAGCCTATCATGTTCCAGTCTTAGACTGTTAAACACATCTAAAATAGAGACATTCCTATGAACTAGACCTCAGCCAATTCTCTCCTCTATTTCCCTGCTCCTTGAGATGACCCATTGGTCCTACCTCTATCAGTCACCCGGCTATGCTTCTTCAATCTATGATATCCGGTTTAAACATAAAAACTGCTGATTGCATCATCAACAAAATCACATAATGTTTTCCAAAAGTTCAGTAATATTGCCCTTTCCATCATGATAGTCCCAACCTGCCTATCAATATCTTTGCTAAGGTAGTATCTCAGTTGAATGGTGTTTATGCTACACTTGACATGTTGGATAAGTTGCTTCCATCCACCTGGCACCTGCCAATGTGGTGAATGTGTTACAAGAATTCCCCAACTGGTTTTCAGTCTAGAACTGCTGTCACTGTCTGAATTCTTTTCTGTCCAGCTACGAGACAGTCTTAACCCAGAACTATCTAATTGACAGTTTTGTATGTATTAAATGACCCATATAAAATACATGCCAATTTTTTTCACCCGGTATAATGTCTGATCAGTTTCATGTCTAAAGATCATACACAGTTGACATCAGATTATTTTTATATGACTTAACATTTTCCGATCAACTAATTAAAGCCACACACAAAAACATAAGCATATGGACATACACATGCGCACATGCAATCAAAACCAAGGATTTTGTATACCTGATGCGATTCCAGCAGCTGCACCTGCTGCAACAAGTGCTATCCTCCTTTCTCTGTTATTTTCCATCATTTCAGAGCACCCATTCGCACATGATTTACCGATATCCACACTTGGACCCTCAGGACCTAGTGAACAACCAGTTCCCAAAGTTACAGCAGCCTGGATGGCCTTAATAGTAGGGAAGACTCCAGAAAACAAATCAAATCCCTGCGTCGGAGAAGCCCTGGACTGCTTTATTTGGCCGATTATTTCAAGTAATCCATGCATCATTCCAACAACAACTCCACCGGTCACAGGTATCAACAGTATACGGTGCCATGTATCCGCTAGTCTCTGTAAACGAAGCCAGGCAGCACCCTCATTTGGAGTACCTGCCCATGCCCATTCATGTATTACGTGCACCTAGAGAAATCCCAACTATAAGAAAATGTACTAAAAGACCTTATATACAAATCACAAAGGCATATTATGTTTATTACCAAATAATAAACAAGGCTGAAAACATAAGCCTTCTTATTGTTTTTTAACAAAAAGTATTTACTGTAACTAATAAAGAGCCACAATAATTAATAACAAAAAGTGTGATAAACAAAATCCCACAGCGAATCTAGAGTACGTAAGAAATTATTAAGTACTAACTGTTAATGAAGCTTAGGTTAGCTTTATAGTCTTACAAAGACCAACTCGCCCGTCAAGAGAATGCGGTTTTCTCTACCAAGTCTTTCCATTTCATGATTCATTCCTGGTCCCCTCCTATTGTAGTTTTCTATGTTTCCAATTTCCTAATAAGACATTTAGAGCAGTAAGGTTTGGACCAAGATTCTGTTCTATGATTAGTGTGAAGCCCTTCCCTACACAGGTTTGAATATACCATGTCCCTAAATGGTGTCCCTTTCCTAGATAAAATTGGTCTTTCTTCAATTGGCAATCAAGATTGTCCTGGGTCAGTTCTAGTTGAGAGGTGGACATCTTCATATAGTGGCACGTCAGTCCTTTCACCACCAGAGGAATACAGATTGGAGGCTTAATTCTGTTTGCTATCAAGTGTGATGTTTGGCTCAAGCATCACAAGGCATGTCAGTGGATAAAAATAATATCATCTTGCAAATTAATTAAGAGTCTTCTTTGCCATTAATCCAAAAAAAAAAATGTAGATCTGAGGACTATTCTATTTAATCACTTTATAACTAGGTTCAATAATATCATGCATCAGGGATTATCTTAAGGAAGTTACTTGAACTACTGCTCTTCTAATGTTGTTTCATTTGTATCCGTGGATTATCTAGATAATAAACTAAAACTCAAATGAAAAGTAATGAACTTTTTAATGAATGAATACCCACCAATTTAATCTAAACAAAATAAGCACACAACCTCTCTTCTTTAAATTAATGTCACAACTGAAATAAACTCATATAAATTCAATACAAACAGTGTGTAATAAATAGAAATACTAACCCCTCGATTAAAGGCGGCAACACAAATACCAGTAGCAACACCAAGAAGACAACCAATAAGAAGCAATGCCCATTCAGGAGGAGCACCATCGGCAAGAATATTATCATGTGAAGAAGAAGAAGAAGAGGAGTTGTTGTTATTAGGATCAAAATCTAAATGTCTATTATTACTTCGAATACTACTTAATCTTCTACCAGAGAAACCACGATCTAATTGTTTAATAAGATCTGTTATAATCCCTTTTCTTTTAGCTTTTTGAGCTTCTAAATCTGTTTCAGATGATGATGAATTCGATCTCAATAAATGAATTTGATCTTCATTATTATCATTATTACTCATCAAATCTCCACTACCACCAGTTGACATTGTTTATAGAAAATCAAAATTGAAAAACAAATCTATCAAACACAACACTAATAATAGTGCAAATCGATTAAACCTTCCCACATTACCGCGAGAATTCGTTTGGTGTCGCAGATCTGATTTTTAATTTTTTGAGAGTTTGATTCAGTTGTTTGTTTCTTTTGGTCTGAAACGGGTAACAAGGAAGATGACTGGGAATCCGAATATGCGAAACTATTATTGTAAATTGGCTCAAGAGAGTCTTTTTCGTTGTAGCCCAATGGCTCATAAGCCCATCTAATAGCCCAATGACGTTATGAATTCTTAACAGGTACTTGGCACTTAGCAAGGAACATCGGAGATTTTGGGACTGTACTGAGGGTACTGCAGAGCCGAGGATGGCTCTATTTCTAAGGTGGTGGGATTGTAACACTCATGAGTGGATGTTAGTCCCACATTGCTAAAGAATGGATATGGATTGTGGTATTTAGAGCTTAACCATACACTAACTAATGTCAAGACCTTTTGGGGAAAGCCCATTTGGGTGGACCCTAATCCAAAACCCTCTACTGCTGGAAGTCCGTAATGACTAAAGGGGGACAATATTGATATTAGGAACTGGTATGGTGCTCGGCACACCAGAATAACAAGGACGAAATCCCGGGCGTTACATATGGTAGTCCGTCCTTTGTGTATATACACAATATGTTTGAGAATTGAGAGTTGACAAATCTCGGATTCTAAACATTTTGCTGAGATTTGAAGTTACTACATTATTATATTATATATTTTAATACTCGTATATGAGTTGAACAAGCTAAACATCCAAACAATTTATGATTTCGTATAGGATTACTGATTCATATATTAATAAA
>JABWDY010000169.1:16109-26537 GCA_013358455.1 Thalictrum thalictroides | reverse complement strand
TTGTTATAGTAATTGGTCTTTTTTGCCATGGAAATGTATTAGATATCTGTTGGTTTAAGTGGTTTATGGCAATTTGTTTTGTAGCAAAAATGCATATTTATGTGCCACTCAGTATAAGACACAATTCCTGCTTGTCCTAACTTCTAAATTCAACCTTTTGTGTCAAACTGTCTTGGACAACAATGGCATCACCCATATACTTTCTCCATGAGAACCCACATTTTTATTCTTCTCACTTATCTTTCCATCCACAAGGAGTCAATTGCCTAAACCACCATACCCACATTGCATCTAGTCTTGCCAGAAACAATAGTCTATTACACTCAAAGCCAGTCAAATTGGAAAGTGCAACTCAGGTGTTTGATGGAAGTTCTCACTTGAAATCAATCGCTATTTACAAGTTTGGTTTTACTGATTATGTACAAAAATATCAGTTGGCAACTCATTGCGGCAATATCAATATCAACAAAACTGACAGTGACAATGTTGTAATCATGGGAGATATGTCACATGAAACTGAGAGATGGGGAGGTTTACCGCATCGGCTTACTTTAATCCGTGATATAAATCAGTTTACTCAGGAAGGAAAACTATATCATGGTAGAGAGTACCACGCTTTGACCATTAAAATTGGACTTGTTCTTGATAAATTTGTGGTGACTAGCTTAGTGAGTATGTATAGCAAATGTGGCGACATGGAAAGCGCGTGTAAATTGTTTCATGGATGTTCTGATTTGGATATTGTATCATATAATAGCTTGATATCTGGTTATGCTATTAATGGGATGTTTGTTCAAGCTTTGAACATCTTTATACAAGCTCAGAATGTGGGAATTATGCCTAATGAGTATACTTTTTCAATTGTACTGAGTGTTTGTGGGAGTGTTTTATCTGTAGAAGAGGGAAAGCAAATTCATGGACTTATTGTTAAAATGCAGTTTTTGAAGAATACTGCAGTGGGCAATGCTCTTTTGACAATGTATTGCAAGTGTGGGATGATCAAGAAGGTTGAACGACTGTTTGATGAACTCCCTGATAAAAACCATATTTCTTGGACGGCCATTATAACTGGACTCTACCACCAAGAACGCTTCGAGAAGGCTTTGGAACAGTGCAGGCTGATGAGACAGAGTGGAATCATACCAAATGAACACACCTATGCAATTGCTTTAGCATCCAGTGGTGGAATGGAATTTCCTGATTATGGTAAGATGTATCATGCACAAACTATAAAGAGTGGTATGAATTTAGTGACATTTGTGGGGACTGCAATTATCGACATGTATTCGAGACATGGAGATATGAATGATGCTGGAAAACAAGTCGAAGGAATGGGTGGCATGGCCTCTCAAGTGTCATGGAATGCACTCTTATCGGGGTATGTTCGGAATGGTAAGAATGAGGAAGCAATGGAAGCCTTCTGTAAGATGGTCAGGGATGGAGTGGTATGTGATCATTTTACATATTCAAATATCTTGAATTGTTGTTCTTCATTACCTTCTCTTGCAAGTGGGAAGCAAATACACTCGCAGGTTATCAAAACAAATTATATATCATACATGCATGTGGCAAGCTCGTTAATTGAAATGTATGCAAATTGTGGTAATTTGGCAGAGGCGGATCTCATATTCAATGAGATGACAATGCCTGATGTAGTAACATGGAACTCTATCATCAAGGCCTACTCACTACAAGGGTGTCCAAAGAAAGCTCTAAACCTTTTCAGAAAGATGATTGAAGAAGGAACAAAGCCAACTAGTGGTACTTTCCTTACAATTCTCTCCTCTTGTAGCCATTCTGGATTAGTTAAAGAAGGACAGGAGTGCTTCATATCCATGGTTCAAAATTTCAAAATCAGTCCAGACGAGAAACATTATAGCTGTATTGTTGATTTACTAGCTCGGGCGGGCCAACTGAACGATGCAAGAGACTTTGTAAATAATTTACCTGTTGAATCCAGTGCATCCATATGGAGACCGTTGCTTGCAGCTTGTAGATACCAAAAGAACCTTCAGATGGCAGAATTTGTTGCAGCACGTATATTAGATATGGACCCTGGTGATCCAACTGTTTATGTCACCCTTTCAAACATGTATGCTGAAGTTGGGAGATGGGTTGATGTTGAGAAACAGAGAAAAATGTTGGAACTTTACGGCATAAAGAAAGAACCAGGTTGTAGCTGGATAGAAGTAGATAACAAGGTGTATAAATTCTATTCAAGAGACATGATACACACTGAGATGCCAAAAATTTACAAAATATTGGACATATTAGTAAGGGAAATGAAGAACAGATCCACTTCTGACAGTAACACTGTGCTTAATCAAGGGTAGGAGTCTTCAAACTGGAGAACGTCTTAACATGGATGCATAGACAAATGTCCAGACCTCGGTTTCAATTTTGCTAGTCCATTGAACATGGCTGCTGCTCCTGTGGTAATTATTGACCACTCTCTTGTTGTATATTAGAATTTAATTACTTTGAGTAGGCCGAAAAACCATAGATTAAAGTGAAATAATGGAACATTGATTCATGATTGTAGATGGCAGTTTTACGCTAGTTTGCTTTTCATATGCCCACCATTTAGTAAATCTACTTGCTCCGACTTTGTAAGGTATGCCAAGTAGTCCTTAACAAGGTTACCCAAACCATTTTTTATTGTGGAAATACTGCAATTAGTGCAATGTACCACTTAATTGGTAGACCACTACTTTCAAAACTTTCCCGCCAGAAAATCCTAATCAAACACCGTGAATTCCAATCATCTCCTGATTACTATGCAAATTGCATTGAGATTTACGGCCATGATCGAGCCCTTCGATCAGGGAAACTACTCCATGCTTATCTTATTGTTACTGGCCTTGCACGTTCAACTTACCTTTCTTCGAAGCTCATTATCTTTTACACACAATGCAAACATATTCAAGATGCACGGAAACTGTTTGATCAAATTCCTGAAACCAACATGGGTCGTTGGATTGTCCTTATTGGTGCATATTCGCGCCAAGGCTTTTATCAAGAGACTATAGAACTCTTTGTGGGAATGCAAAGAGAAGGGTTGAAACCTAATAAATTCATTCTCCCAAGTAGTCTACGAGCTTGTGCAAACCTTTCTGATGGGAAAACTGGAGAGAAGATACATGGGATAGTTCTTCGTTCTTTACTCGATGTTGATACGTTTGTTGACAGTGCATTGGTTGATATGTATTCTAAATGTGGCAAAATCGATAAGGCTAAATTGGTTTTTGACAGAATGGTTGATAAAGATGTGGTGGCTTGGAATTCTATGGTTTCAGGTTATGTTCAACAAGGGTGTGTAAGAGAAGCATTGGGTTTAGTAGAGGAAATGAAATTAGTGGGATTGAAACCCAATTTAGTAACATGGAATGCATTGGTCGCAGGTTTTTCTCAGGCGGGTAGTGATGCAATGGCTTTGAAACTGTTTCAAATGATGCAGGATAATGGGATTGAACCTGATGTCATCTCTTGGACTTCAATTATATCTGGGTTTGTGCGAAATTTCAAATATAACAAGGCGTTTTCTACCTTTAAACAAATGCTAGCTTCAAAAGTTTGGCCGAGTTCATTCACAATTAGTTGTCTTTTGCCTGCTTGCGCGACTGTTGCAGATTTGAAACATGGGAAGGAGATTCATGGATATGCATTAGCCACTGGAGTAGAAGAAGACATATTTGTGTGTAGCTCTCTTGTTGACATGTATGCAAAGTGTGGAAATATATTTGAAGCTAGGACATTGTTCAACAAGATGCCTGAGAGAAATACAGTTACCTGCAATTCTATGATCTTTGGATATGCAAATAATGGAGATTCCACTGAAGCATTTCAGCTATTTAATCAAATGTTAGAGAAGAAAGAAGTGAAGCCTGATCATTTGACTTTTACTGCAGCTCTCATGGCTTGTAGTCATTTTGGAATGGTTGAGGTTGGGTGGAATGTGTTCCACTCGATGTGGAAAGAACATGGGATAGAACCGAGGTTAGAGCATTATGCGTGCATGGTAGATGTACTAGGTCGGGCTGGTGAACTCAGCGAGGCTTACAATTTCATTAAGACAATGCCCATCAAGCCTGATTCATTTGTGTGGGGAGCATTGTTAGGAGCATGTAAAAACCATGGAAATGTTGAGTTTGCAGAAAGAGCAGCAAAGTGTCTTAAAGACCTTGAAGCTGTGAGTGCCGGAAGCTGCTTGCTGTTGTCAAATCTATATGCAGATGTTGGGAAGTGGAGAGATGCTGAAAAGTTAAAAAAGATGATTAAGAGGAAGAGGTTGGGAACGAGTTCAGGGTGCAGTTGGATACTTGGATAGAGACTGGCTAACAAGTTCAAAATCTGGTAACCAACCATATGTTCGATATAATGGTGCTACAATTCTTGCCGCCCAAATATGATAAGCAGATACAAATACAAGGGAAGGGGAAAAAATGACACCACAACTGGGAGAAGGAAATCATAGAAATAAAGGACAAGGGACTAGACAGGGGACAAGGTAACATGAACAAAAGGTGATACCAACTCAGATGTGTCAACAGATCAGCTTCAGTGTTGTAAGTTATGTTAAACAATATTTGCCTCCAGAAAGGAAAGGAAAGAAGGGGTCTTGGTTTACCTTTGAATTCTGTGGAGTCTGGAAATCAGGAATTGAAGTTGCAGAGGAAGCAGATGGGTGGTACCTGCTCTGCAATGTAAGTTTGAACTTTCAACAGGCACTCTTCTGCACGGTAGCTGTTGGAATGAAATTGGATAAGTTCTGAATTATCTGCTGTTCATATAGTCTCACAAGACGGAAAAAAGAAAAGAAAAGTAGGAATTCATCTAGTATCACGATATTTTCTGGCTTTCTGTCCATGTTCGAATTAATGAATTATAAGTTTCCCTATTAAAAAATCTTACAGCTATTTCTGATCTTATATTATTATTTGGAAATCAGCATATCATTGCACAGGAATCAGTTTGTTATGACCTCACATGAATTTTATGATTAACCAGCAGAAAATCACAGAGAAATATTAATCCAGTGCATAAGGTGTTACTCCTCGATGAGATATTCAAGACTAACCCATGACCTGACATTTCAAATTGAACAATTTAATTCTGAGGTTTTTAACCCTTAACCTCTTGCTAAAGACTTGTATGTCAGATTGTTAATTCAACTCTCCACTGAACACGCGGTTTACAAGTCAAATTGTGTATTTTCACCTTAAAAAAATGAGAGAATTTGTCTCGTGCAATAACCAAGCTAAGAATATGCATAGACAGTCCTGTGATTATTACTGCTGTGCAACAAACTCAGTAATATACTCTTGCACCCCTGTGCAACAAACTCAGTAATGTACTCTTCTTCTTACAAACAACCATCATTCAGGTTAAACTAGGAAACAATCAATCTGTTTCCTCAGGAAAATCACAAAGGAAACTCAGTAATATACTCTTCTTCCTTTTACAAACAACCATCATTCATGTTAAACAAGGTAACAATCAATCTGTTTCCTCAGGAAAAGCACAAAGGGTCAACAAATATGATTTGATCGTATCAAATTATCAATACCACAAACTCGCAATAACCATGCAATCGTATAAACACAAACAGTGGCATATACCATATATGAATTTAGAGATTGATGATGGTGGTATACACAGTTAAAGAAGAAGAAAAAATATTTGGAGGTCCTGCGTGAAGATGAAGGGCTGGGCTGGAACGTCTCTAACCATTCTAAGCAATGAGAGTAATAGAAAATCCACTGTCTTTCCTGATCGGTGCATACTGACCAAGCAAAAAGGCCAAAATAACCTGAATCCTGTACTGTGTCATTTCATATCACCATCGCAGATATCCCCTTGAAAAAAGAAAGCGGAAACAAGAAAGCCATGGACCTGTCTACCAGATGTGGATCTTCTTTTATGTGTATCAATGAAAGCATATTTAATGTTATCCAACATGCAATTTTACATAGTTTCCTGCCATAACAGAATCACAATATAACATGTTTTAGAGATAATGGACAATCGGGGTACAGTACAAAAGGTGTTCAAAAAGTGATGCTTCAGTAGACTGCTTTTGAAAACTGGTGTCCATCAACAGAACAGGCAAACATATAGACATTGTAGGCAAAACGTTTTCCGAAGGAAACCTTTTTATGTTGTGAGGAATTAAATGAAACATTAAACATATCTACTATCATTTGCGGCCATAGAGAACTCTCATGAAAAAATTCACTACTGAACATTCATAAGTTGGAACACAGAGCAGTTTTTGTGCCTTGATAGATTGAATTCTAGGTGATTGGAACACGTGAAAAAGCAACAAAAAATTAGAGTTTGTTACACTTCTAATTTAAGCTAGTCTACACAAAATCAAACAATACGGAGAGCTTCTCAATTCTCACATAGTCATTTAGTTATTGAAACTCAGAACTAAGCAAAAACCAAAATATCAAATGAGTGACCTTATTTAAAATTTTGTTCTTCTGAGTAACCCAATAATGCTCCTAAATCTTCAATCCTCACTCCTCTTAATCACTGAACATGGTGTTTCATAGTTAAACAAAAACCTATTTCCACTAACACAACTTGTCCTGCCTAGATCCTATAGTTTGGTTAAACTTAATATATAGTTAGGTTAGGATGTCGTTATTGATAATGGAACAAAGACAACAAAACAGCCTACTCGGAATTATTTCTAAGCTAACAAATCCCCCTCAAAATGATGCTGTGATAAACATCCAGACATAAACATGGTTTGATATTTTAAACGGTTATAAATCATTTTCTTCACATTCAACATTAACTTGATTATGTGTTTACAGATTGAAAAAAATTGGGAAGAATTTCCTACTTTCAGACATTGAATGATTGATAAGTAGGATAAAATATATGGTAATAATAAAGATCAAAAAGCTTAGCTTGAGACACGCACCTATCCGGTGTTAATTAACACCATAAATTTTATTTATCATTAGGAGTAACATGGGAGTGAGGCACAACTGAACCAAATCTATTACCAGGCCAATTCCCCTGATGCTCCCTGTGCATGCTGTATGGATGATAATCAAACCCACTATAAGACCCAACTGGCATCCCACCAGATGGCATTTGCGGCGCAGGCTCCCTATATGGCACCGGAGCAGGAGGAAATGGTTGATGTATGTTCCCACTGAACTCGGGCAAGCTTGGCAGAATAGGGGTCGAGGCAAAGAGTTGATCATTGGAAGATTTTCCTTCATTGATCCTCTTCAAATACAATCTATACTTTTGTAAATGGCTAGCGACATTTTCTCGTGTTAATCCCTCAACATTCATCAATTGCATAATAGTTTTAGGTACAGCATTATCAATCCCCAAATGAGCAACAACCTCGACAAACCTCTTATGAAGCTGAGGAGTCCATACCAATCTAGGTCTTTTCAAAGCCCGAGCAGAACAATCATCATTCAAATTATCCATCCTTAAAGCCGAATCAGCTTCTTCAATAGACTCAACATTCTGAATCTTCCTTTTATCACCTAAATCAACGTCTTCATCTTCATCATCATCATCATCTTCTTCAACATCAACAACAATTGGTTCAGGATCCGAACACCTATCTTCCATAAAAGAAGATAAAGACTTAAAATTGTTTGAAGAAAATCCAGAATTATGCTTTCGTAAATTGGACAAAGTATTCTGTGAAGCACGATTAACATCAAGCATAGTTTGAAAAGGTTCAGCTGTAATACTGAAAGCTGATGCAAGTTCAGGTGAGATCAAATAATGAGACAAAGGAGTTAGATCACTTGATGTTGGTAATCCAGTTTCCCACTCTTGAACTCTTTCTTCATCGTTGCTATGACAATTGTTCTTGGAAACTAATTCTTCATCCATAATAATCGAAATTAAGAAGAAAATTAGATGAATCGAAGAACAAGTTTTGGAATTAGAGATCTAAAAAAGAAAGATTCCATTAAAATGGAGAGAATTGATTGGAATTAGAGAATCTAGGGTTTGAAAGAAGAAAGATATTTTGAGGAGATATTATTGATGTCTTTGAGTTTCACTTTTCAGTGTTTGTTTTGAATTGAATAATACAGAAAAGTGCAATATCTTGTCGACTGGTTGTGGTGTTGGATTAGATTTTCTATTCTTAGTGCATACGTGGACAAACAAATGCTGGCTGTGCTTGTTTGCCTGGAATAAACCTGGAAACACAGGTTTTAGAAAGATTTCCATTTTTC
Source organism: Thalictrum thalictroides (assembly GCA_013358455.1). NCBI lineage: Eukaryota > Viridiplantae > Streptophyta > Magnoliopsida > Ranunculales > Ranunculaceae > Thalictrum > Thalictrum thalictroides. The sequence continues at coordinate 18,309 of JABWDY010000169.1, read as the reverse complement.
CCAGTGCTTGGTTGTCATTAATAATATGGTCCCCACAGTAAAAAATTGTTGCCACGTCATTAGATTCTTACATAACTATACGGGTTTAAGATTGCCGGAATTCTTGGGAAACAGAATAACCTCATTCTATTTTTTTAACTTTGTGGTCCCCCCTTCCTCTCTCCACATCATTTTATTTGGTCCCCACCTCTTTCCTATCGCCACGTCTCTGTTTTCCTTTTGCAAATCTATTGTTAACAAGCACCAGCTGCTTTTATTGATGGAATATTTTGGAAATTTTTATTTTAGAAATCTTTACATCAGCTATTTCCTCAAACTTTCCTAGTAAACAAGCACAGCCGCTATTATGCAATTTATTACAAAATATAAGCTGCATCAATGCAACATACCACCTCAGTCTTAGAGGTGGCTCAAAAACTGGCAATTGGAACATCAAGTAAAGCAGCATCTTCTCCACAATATACAGTATGTGCATGCTTGAAATAATTACTTCAGTTCTTGGGTAACTTACAGCTGGGAAAGTTCTTCACAATTTCATGTTTCAGTTTCAGTTGGATGATCTTCTGGTCCTCTAACAATAAAATAACTCCATCAAAAGCGCAAGCCAAGCCAATATCGCTTTTAACCTTTAATACTAACACAACATTTCAGCTGCTTTCAACTGGTGTTTAATGTATATGCTTGATTATCAACATCTCAATAAGCAGTTAAGCACAATAAAACTCAAGTAATCTGATAACATTCAACCAAAAGGACTAACTGACATGTATCCAAAATCCATTCCAGACTCTTCCAGTACATAGTTGGATCATATTATACAACTTCACCTACTTAGTACCAACAAACACCGGCCTAGCTTGAACTGGGAGGTCCAAGACCCAGTAACAGTGGGGCTTCCTTTTTATCACCGCTAGTGTCCTTCTTAGATGATGTAGCACTTGCTGCCTGTGCTCTTAGAGGTGGCTCAAAAAACTGGCTTGCAACATCAGGCGGAGGAGCATCTTCACCAGGAAGGATGAGAAGACCCTTCTCTCGCAGGGACGATGGCTCATTATAACAGGCATCCCAAAGAGAGTCTACAAGCTGCCTCTCTTCCTTAGCAGCCCCAAGATCATCAGGAGCCATTTCGCTGATATCTTCAATTCGGTCTTGTAGAATTACCTTCAGCTTTTCACCTTCTTCAGCCAAAGTACTATTAGAATCATCTGTCCTATTTCGAGCAAGTTCAAGTAGACCCCGAAGTGCAGCTTCCCGGACCTCTCCATCCTTACTCGATGCAAGATGCATCATAATACGAGGAAACCCTAATTCTGCGACTACATTATGGTCTAAACTGTTCTCATGCAGCAGGTACTGCACCAAGTTGAGTGCTTTCCTGGTAAGTAGTTTTGCCCATGTTAGTATTTCAGCTAAATGTGAAGAGGCATGGTGTGGAATGCCACAATCCAAGAACAATCAGTGTCAGCAAAAAAAGAAGAGAAGATTCTGACCCTTAATGATTACAAATAAGAAATGGACTCCTATGGACTTTCTAATTCCTATCCACACGAGGACTGACTCCTAAATTAGTGGAATACCTTTGGAACCTGGTGTTATCTGTACTCAAAGCATCCTTCAATGTGGCATAGCCATTCGCCAGTCGGAAAGCCATAATACCAGCCCTGTTGTCGCGAATCAGAGCTGAAACCCAAACAAAGTAAATGAATGAGAAACCGATCTCTGTCTGACGTAGATATCAAATGACAAACATGCAGAAGAAAAAAATTTTGGTTAAGAGATATGTACAAAAATTACAAAAGGACTCACATGATATTGCACCAAGTGCCTTAGTTCTGGCAGTTACATCAGGATCCGAAGAGAAGTTACTGAGCAGAGGTTCTAGTCCATTTGCTTCCATAACAAGTTCTTGGCTCTTGGGATTGTTCTGAACAATGGTGGTCACAACCTCTGCTGCTTTTGCTCGAATGCCAGCATTGGGGTTTTTAAGGTAACTGATGAGAGGAACTAAACCACCAATGGAGTGAAGATCTGCAACAGAAAAAATAAGAAGAAGAAGAAGAAACACAGCTAATAGCTGACAACTAACATTTGAATTGGTCTTACTAAACAATTGAAACCACTGATTGAGTAATTTCTAATTCCGAACTATAATTTGTAAATATAGAGCATAACAATGGAAATTGCAATAACATAAAATAAT
>JABWDY010000169.1:3111-16099 GCA_013358455.1 Thalictrum thalictroides | reverse complement strand
CATAACAATGGAAATTGCAATAACATAAAATAATAATAATAATAAAATAAATAAATTGAGTTTTAAGTTCGAATTAATACGAAATGTAATATCCTCTCAACACATTTACTAACTGAACCACAATACTTCTTAAAACAAAACATCTCAGAATCATTTACATCATCAGCAAAAACATAAATAGCAAAACAAATATTACTAAGTAGCTAAACATCTCAAGAGATGAGGAGAGGGGAAAGCATCAAAATGACCAAAAATATCCAAAAGTATTTCTCAACTGGTTGATCCAATGGACAATATATCACACGCCGCAAATCTACCCCAAAACTCACCAATGATACAACTTTTGACATTGAGAAAACATTAGCCCAAAATAAACTTTACCCACCTTTGGATAATGGCTCATAAGTGTTATAGCTTATCATAACAACACCAAACTTGTTTCTTTTCATAGTTTGCGAAATGTTTAAACACCCACGATATGGGGAGGAAGAGAGAAGCTACAAATTTCAAATTATTGATCAGACTTCAACTTGTCTTTCTTATAAGCATTTCAAAAGGACGAGCTTTTCATGGATCAGATCCTACACACTGACATACATATGCATCCTACATAATTAATTTGTTCATTTATATATATTCCAAAGTGTAAGTGGGTAACAAGAAGAAAAAAAATTCGTTACCATTAGCCATGTCAATGGATTCCACATGCTCTTCTAGCTCATCCAACAAATCTGCAATAAGAAAACCAAAAGGATTAATTACACATTGATTAATTTCAAAGCAAATAAGATATACAAGATAACCATCACAAAAAAAAAAATACCTTCAATATCTGCAGAAGTAACACCTTGAGCTTCCAAAACCTGCTCAGGAGTTTGCATAACAAGAGTAATTTCTTTCATACGTTTGATAACATTAACAGTTTGACCTTGCATAGCTTCCATAAACCATTTTCTATCTTCTTCACTGAAAACACAAACAATTCCATGACCTATTTATTTATTAATTAATCTTAACAGATAAACTCAATTACTTGTAAAGACGACGGAAATAAGGTATGAACAAATCAAATAATCAATTGAATCAATAAATCTGAAAATTGCAAGAAACTACCTTACCTTAGATTTCTTGGGGGTTGAGTACCATCAGCATGTGCAAGGCTCCACTTTAGAAGCCCTTGCCAATCGGGTCCTTCTTTCGCCATTATTAATTAAACTCTGATAAGCGTTCTTTCTTTATGACAGTCGTGAGAAAAGTGAAGAACCTGCTGCGCGCCACTATAAAAAGGAAAACCACCAAGTTCTCGAATTCGCTCAATTGTTCTAGAAGTTTACTGAAGATTGAAGAAAGTCGAGACGGGTAAGGAACGAGAACTTCTCTTCAATGGGCCTTTTTGTGGGCTTGGGTCATATTTACAGGCCTGTTAAAAAAATAGATTATCAAACAAAACACACGTTCTCTGTGTCCAAGAAACAGAGCAAATGAAACATGGCTGTTTCACTTTCATCTGTATCTTTATCTTTACTACCATCTCCAACCTCCACATTCTCTTTACAAAAATCACGATTTTATCTCAATTATCAGAATTCTTCTTGCAGAATTACTTCATTTTCAATTCTACCCACCACACTAACTTCATTCCCACCTGAAAAAACTTGTCAAAAGAGCAAAATTTGGAAAATTTCAGTTGCACCGGAAGATGTTTTGCCATCAGAAGCATCATTAGAGACTACCCAAGATATAGTTCCAGCTGCTAGTGATGGTGTATCAAATATTGTATCTGGTCTTCTGTTTATTGCTTTTATTGGTCTCTCGGTTCTCACTGTTGGGGTAAATAAAAAAAAGCTACTGTTTTTATGGATTTTTCTAACTACATTGTATAATTACCTAATTGGTATACGTTATTCTTTGAGTTTAACATTAATGGAATAAAGTTGTGATTTTGTGATGTGGGTCGTTGTTGTTTTTGATGATTTTGTCATTTTGGCGTACAGGTCATATACATAGCTGTAACGGATTTCTTGCAGAAAAGAGAAAAGGAGAAGTTTGAAAAAGAAGAAGCTGAAAACAAGTCTAAAATGAAAGGGAAAAAAGGAACTCCAAGAGCTAAAACTGGGCCCAGAGGATTTGGGCAAACGATTGAGGAAGATGATGATGTGTAGGATCATGTAAGCATCTATATTCTTTTGTATTTTAAGTTCTTTTTTTTTTTTTTTCTGCGGCAATTCATGTTTCTTTGTTTATTTTCATGTATAAGAACTAGGTTTTGCTCCAAATGTTCTTTATCGTAGAATTGAATTTCTACTGATTTATATGTTTCAATTGTAAGGAAGAAGCTACAGTTGTAGCAAGTACTCTACCTAAGTACCTAGTTCACTAAACAATCATCCTACTACGATTGAAAATCCGACCAAAATGATATAGGCTCTAAATGAGTTTGAATTGTCTTTAACAACAATTAAAGAGTTGGACAAGTACTGAAATGCATTGCGAACATCGAATTTAGTGGAAAATTTGCCTGCAGTATTTATCTTTAAGGATTAGAACATGATCTCTGCCTTACCAATTTACTTTTCATCTTGATCCATATCTCCAGTTGAGGCAATATACATGCTTCTCAATTCCCCATCAAAGCCCCTCGTAGACTAATACTATATATGTATATCCCAGGACTACAGTAGTTCTTCTTGGTTGGTAAACTGGATAGAGCACAAGTATAATTAGAATGATAGATGGGAAATACACTATTGCATTATGTCATCAGGTTCTAGACTACAGGAACCTGAATCCATGACAACATAACCCTTCTGCTTGATCTTGCCATTTATGAATTCCACTTCGTTCAACACAAGGAAAAGAAATAATATGTAGAAGAAGTTAGAACTTTGATTAAAGACTTTGGTAGAAGTCTGATTCATGAATTTCCTTTTTGTTTCTCAACTTTGTTATCCAGTGGAAGAATGGTGAACACAATCTATTTAATTTATAAGGGCTCCTGATCTATAGTTCCATTCCTTGAGTTTATATTCCATATCCCCTTGCATTCCTGATCCAACCTAGTGACTATTAAACTGGTAGCCACGTCTGATACCATTTACGCTATCATAAGAAAGCTTGCCTATATCTTGCATTATAGGTCTTTATGTTAGATAATCTATTCTCCCGTACAAGTACAACTACAAAGAATTTGTGGCTTGCCCTATATGACTCCATGCACAAGTTTTTTGGTTTTACTTTTGAAGGTTGGGAGTTACGACCAATTGAATATAATATAATGCAATCTAATTACAATTGGATGCTGAGTAGAAGAAGCTTTCTTTTCTTCACTTGAGCTCTGTAGTTTTCCTTGAATGTCTTGAAAATCTTCATATTCAGGATCAAAGTAGTAACTGCCGTCTGTCGGGAACCTTTATTATTTAATAAAAGAAATGCTCTAATTCAACTTATCTTAATATGAAGATGCAGATTGAACAACACTAGGTAGTATTAGATTCTCACTTGTGTATATTTAAGGTCCAATAGATCCGTTCTGCAAAAAGTTATCTGATTGTTAAGTTGTTCATCAGTTAATATGGCACGTAGGTTAGGGCTCCATTGCAGTAACAATCAGCAGAGGGATGATGTTTATGGATTGGAACATATGAAGTTGTAGACAGCACTAGGGGATTAGTTACTCATGAAAATTCAACACAAGGAACATCAAACATGCTCTCAGATATGTCAAGTAAAGATAAATGCTCTATCGGTTCTTCTTACTTTGCTCAGCAGGAAATAGAAATTCTTTATTTCAGGTTCACACTTTGCAAATGTTTTGAGGGGAATGATCAATCATAAATCATTGATCGTAAACATTCACAGCTCAGTTGGTAGTTTTGATTGTTTGGGTTGGTGACAATGTGGGAGTTGTTTCTTTGATTTGCATATAAGTGCAGGGAAGTCTGAAGATATGCTCATGTGCATGCATGGCTCTTGGTTTGTTTCTTCTCTCTGGTTTAATTGTCTTCTGACTATGATGATGCGATTTCTTCCCTCTGCTAGATTCGTAGGGTTGATGTTGTATGTCACTCAGATTGTATTGATATGTGTCAATCTTTTATATTAGGGAGTATAATATTGGGGATCTGCCGGAAGTAGTAGTTGAGTCTCGGAAGCTCGTGGGAGTTTTGATTGGTCATTTTTTGCTCTTTGTGCTCACCAGGTCGAGGCTGCTCAAACTTCCCCCTTTGAAAACCCTTATCAAATTACCAGATATCGATTGAAGTCTGCTTTGCTGCCTCTTTGATATCCATGTGCATGTTTTTCTTTACAACTACACTTATCAATGGCCATGGCCAATTGGCCATCTTATTATATTATCAGTCTGAATTTTTTAGGTAAAAAAAAGTCTGTTTTCATACTTGTTAATAGAAGCAGAGACATTCAGCAAAACAAAAACGAGAAAACTTTGCAATACATTCTTTATGTTGATGTACTTAAATGTTTATGCAGTATTTCTCACATTATTGAAAGAAACTCAGTCTTTATTAGCAGGTAAACTCTTTATCATTAGGCCATGGACTAGAGAAGTTGAGTTATCTAGAGGCATGATTAAGTCAGTACCTGTTCGGGTTAAAATGTCAAAAGTTCCCAAAGACTTTTGGAATCCAAAAGGATTTAGTTTTCTTGGTAGTGCCATAGGGAAGCCTCTCTTTATGGACAAGACTACAGAGAAAAGCTCTATGTTAACATTTGCTCGTATCTGCGTAGAAGTTGAACCTATGAAGGAGTTGCCGAAGTCCATTCCTTTAGGTCCTGACCAAACAGTTGAACTTAATTACCCTTGGAAACCTTTGCTTTGCGCAATATGTTCTGTCTTTGGTCGTTCTTCCTCACAATGCACTCCTCCGCCAAAACTCAATAATAACAACACAGCTTGGCAAACCAATCCTACCACCAACATCACCATTAACAATACCTCTTGGAACTCACCAAAGAAGCCCATCAAGCCAGCTCTTCAGCCAACACCGCCAATCCCAAACAACTCAATTCTAAAAGTGCATCTTTGCTTTCCCCAAATCAATTCTCTGCCCTGAGATCGGATGAACTAATTGATAATAACCCAATAGAAGAAGATGAGATAGTAATCATTAATGACATGGAGAATTCAACTGATTTATCTATAGGAGAAGTGGCTCATAACATATCTGTAGCAACCACAAATACTAGAAAGGCAACAGGAACGACAACAATGGGTGTTGTAACGGAGACGGAAACATGTGATAATGTACAAACAGAAGATGTTCTTATGTTGACAAATGGTAATACAAATGAGGAGACTATCATGCCAGTGGATCTAGGAGGAGCTCCTGCTATTGTTTCACCAACGGTAATTCAGGAAGCAATTGCCATTAAAACGAGACTTGCTGAATTAGAATCTAATAGACAAGGCATTGTGAACGCCAGAGAGACAAAAAAAGTCTTTGCGAAAGGCAAGAAAACTCAGAACAAGGAAATAGATAAAGACCTTGGTCTCCCAACGACCAAGTTGAAAGCTAAATAACTCATATCTCCTAGTCTCTTAAAATTTCTGTCTCATTGAAGATTTTGTATTGGAATGTTATATGAATCATTATAGCCAAAACAGTAAGAAGATCACAAGACTTTTGATGTATTTAATCTTGATATAGTATGCGTGGAACCTTAAGTGAAGCATATACATGGAATCTTTTCCAATGTTGGGATCACATTGTTTGTAGATGGTTTTGGTCAGTTCAAATAATATGTATCACTAAGAAAGAATTGTTTTGACACGGTGAGTGGTAGATATGTTACCACCCACTGATCATTTTTGTAGTTCTTTTTTCAAAAAAAAATATTAGGGTGTTTTCAACTTGTCAAATAAGAGCTCCAACATAAATTTGTATGGTAGTACCCCATCTGACATCCCAGGTGGAAAGAACATTATGAATACGGAATGCCTCATCCAACATGCTGGAGGCTACTGCTGGTTAAAAGTGTAATTCCATCTTCTGCTGCTACATACCTCATCCAACATGCTAGATGCTACTGCTGCTTAAAAGTGTAATTCTATCTTCTGCTGCTACATACTGCGCATTAACGATCCCGCAAATGGCAAACCACAATCATCCACAACACAGGTGTCACCACTCACCACTGTGGTGCGCCTTGGTTACATTCTTCAAAATAATGCAAGCAATGAACGACCTCCTGAATAAATTACTCAAATTCACTTAAAACACAATAGAGTTGGACAGCAATATTGTCTAATTAACAAAGTTCCAGGAGAAATCATCGCCCAGATTATAGATACTATTCCTTGGATGATAGCTTTGTGACCAAGATCAAATATTGACATCAGTCCAAATGTTGGGGATAGATAGTGCCACTGTCTTAAAAGATGATCTAATTAAGGCTATCAGATATGCCAAACAGCTTCAAGCAGTATGAAACCCATCAGACCAATACCATACCTACTCCGGTATCATGAGAAAGGGCCAACAGACTTTCCAGAGAAGATGTTAAATCTTTAATCCTCTACCTTTCCAACTTTTAAGATTTGTCTAGTTGCTTGTCCTAGGGACTTGATGTGTTTTTTTCTGATCTAAAACCACATAACTGCTGTAATATTCTTTTATTCTTAATACAACTTTTATTCTTTTATTCTTAACCTACACCAAGACGGCAAGACCAAGTTATGACTTATCAACTACATCTTTTATTCTTAATACAACTTTTATTCTTTTATTCTTAACCTACACCAAGACGGCAAGACCAAGTTATGACTTATCAACTACATCTTTGGATTGATTAAACACTACCTTAACCAAAGCGAAAATCCAAAATGCCATCCCACAACCCAATCACACACCAAGTCGAGTGAAAAAAATGTACACATTCCACTTGCGAGATGGAACAGGAGGAAGACTTATTTATGCAGAGTTCTATTAATGGAAGTAGTAATAGATGTTGCATCTTGCATGGGGAGTACAAGACAAAGATGGAACGGGAGAAAGACTTGAAGCTCAAAAGAAGACCTTATGTTAATGACAAAATGCTAATTGTAGATGGAGAAAAGAAATCACAAATTAACACTAATAGTGAGCATGCTCGTTGCATCAAGTGATCAAACATAGAAGACAGAAACAAACAATCAGATGAAGGCATAAAGAGATCATGACAAAATTGGAAATCATGCCCCAGAACTTATATAAACTAACTAAATAGAAACTTGTCATCAAATATGGAAACTAACCACATCAGAAGAATGTACTTTAAAAGGAAAACAACCAATCCCGTAGATGGGAGAAAATTCCTGGCCTCGCCTAAGAACAAAGCTCTCCACATGGCGACTTTTGTACAGCCATATCAACATTTTACTACTTTTCTTTTTACACCCTTAAAACTTGTACATTCACTTATCTCCTCTGCAGGGGGCATCAGGTGCATTTCACCATATGAGCCTCAGCTAGCCTGAATCTAGGTATATATCCTCAAACTACACAATGTACAGTTTGCAGTACAAGCAACTACTTTATTTTAAATCAGCTCCTACCTGTCTAAATATATAGATAGAGCGAAAACTAGACAGGAAGAAGGATGAGAGAAGATAAAGGAAGATCTCACTAGCCTCGGTTAGCTGTACAACAACTGTCTTTCTACGCCTTTAAGGTAAGTATGGAGACTGCATTCCACTTCTCCTTTCTGCACACACACAGGAATAAACTTCATTAGACAGCTTCACAGTCAGATGATTCACGCATTCAACAAAATCATCTAGTTCGTTTTATCTCTTCCAAACAGTGCACGCCCTTTATCATACTACAGAAGGAGACAAGATGAGCAGTGACTTGCCAGGCAATAACAACAGTTCCAACCATTGTTAACATTCATGGCCTTTTCTCATAACAAATAAGCTATCCGATTCATAGTGCCAAAATATCTATTCTTATATGAAACACAGATTTCGAAGTGGCAGGATTCCGCATGATTTTCAATGGATGACTAGTGGCAAGGGGATGGTGTGAATTTGCAATGGATTTGGTGCCACAAATCCATTGGTGTGGTACTCACATTCACTAATCTAGATCAACGTGCTCGTCCACTTGGTAGATAATGTATAGATCACAATTTTGGATGATCAGGTTATGTTAGTTGATGTGCACACATGCAAATAGAGAAAAGGCTCTATACCTCCAGCTGCAACAAGCTTCTCTACCCGCGCAACTATATGCTTCCCATATGTGTACTTCTTAAGTGCATTCAAGTGCACCTTAATTCGGGAGAGGATGAGTTCACGCTGTTGGTCATCGCAAGTCTCTAGTACTTTCTGTACAACGTAATTTGCAAACTGATCTTTCATCATTGCCTGAAGCCACAATCAAAATACAAAAAAAATTAAAAAAACCAGTATATAACCATGGAATTAGCATTCAAAACAGGAAAAATATAAGAGCATTTTACTAATTGGACGTTTACATAGAGATCTAGAAGCATTAAATAGATGCTTGGGAACCGATAAGTACCACAGCTTTGGTGGTTGGAACTTGGAAGACATGAAGGGCATTGACAGCAAAAAAAAAATATGACAGCCGTAAACCCTTATTTTAAAGTTTATAACTCTACGATCACTGGACAAGTTCATTATCATATTAGGTAAAATAAAAAATTGAATAGAACACGATAGCACAATTAAAAAATTGAATTGAACACGAGATAAAAGAGGATGGGAGTGTTTGGAATTACTTGACTCGATGACTTGGTAAAGTAAGTTTACTTAAGAGGAGATACATTGATGGGAACTGGCATCTGCTACTGTAATGATAAATGCGTAAAGTAGATATTGTGCAGTATATAATTCTTATGGAAAGTGGAATACCTGTAAGGGCTCATTTTCATCTGTTGAGCCAAGCATTTCATTCACTAATATCTGGCGTTCTGTTGGGTCGCCAAAAGCTAGGCATTTCTCCACAACGTTGGAAGCAAACTTCTGCTGGCTCATTTCAACTATCTGCCCAGCCAATTGTGTTATAATAGCAGTGCGCTCATGTGGCTTTCCATGTTCCAGTACATGCTGTTACATATAGAAATAGCAACCAAAACAAGATGTATTAAATACATATAACCACATAACTTGAATTCTCAGAAGACAGAAGCACAGACTGCAAGATTAAAAACATTACAAGAAATGATAACAAGTGTCATAGGGAGGGATAGCAAGCAGTCTAATATGGTTATAGCAGTGATTTTCCAAGCTCCAATGCATAAGCAGCATCGTGCAGTCTAAACTCTTAAGTTATTGTTACAAGTATGTGCTGATAATGAGATTGAAGGCCCAATCACAACGATGCTCATATAAATTCAAAGTACCATTATTTCTTCTGGGAAAGAAAAATTAAATCTCTCTAGACAGTACAGAACCATCTATACGACTATACACCACTAAAAAAGCAAACATTACTAAATTAGAAAATGCACAATCATAATTACTAAACAAGCGTCCCTTTGACCATGGATTTGAGTCATTAATGGTAGGTGAAACGGACAATCATAATTTTTAATGGAGATGTGTTCATACAATAAATTCCAGATAATGAACATCAGGGGATCAATTATGAAATTTAAAACATCTCAAGATGACTTTTAGCTTCTAAGCATTGTTAAAGATTCTAAACGAAAAAGAGTATCTTTGCTTAAGAAACCTGAAGTATAACACTTTCAAAAAAAATGTGAATCAGGATTTTTCGTTACATATCTAATCTGTACATGACTTCGTCCAACAAAAACTTTGAACCAGAACTTGAAGAAATGGAACAAGGAGAAATAAAGTCAACCAGCTTTACCAGACATATCGTGGCTGCAAGATCACACTAATACATGTAGCATCTGGAATCAACGGGAAAATAAGTATAACAAACCTGAACAACATAATTTCCATACTGGTCTTTAGCCAACTTGCAGACAGACTGCATTATCTCATCCATCATGATTTGCTGGGTTTTTGGATCATCACAATGTTCCAATACTCTCTGCAACATTAAATGGGTTTCTTAGTTAGAAATTTATAATATAAGTTAATTACATACTTAGAAGAAGAATAAAGTAACTGTTGAATTATATAGTGCCACGCCATGTAATGAAGAGTAGCTTATTAATTATATAAGTTAAGACCACTCCACTCATGGCTGATTGGTTCGGAGTCAGATCTTTAAATTTAACAATAACAAACAAAAGAATCAAGTTTTAAACCTGTATAACACGGCAGCCATATGGATGGGTCGATAATGTCACAACTTGGTCGTAGAAGGATGAGACAATAAAATCAATAGCATCTTGTGGAATACACTCAATGCACTTCTGGATGACATGGTTCCCATTCTGGTCACGCACACACCGCATGATATGACCATCAAGCTCTGCAACCATTTCAATCTGCTGGTCCAAATCAACAACTTCTATTGCCTGCGTCATCAAATTCAAGATTTTAGTCCAAGATGTAAATAAGATCAAACTGTGGTTAAGCGGGAAACATTTAGGTTTTGCAGGTTTAACATATACAATGGAGATATAAATCTCTTTCATGTTTAACAAAAATACGTGTAGTACTGTTAGTGAGTTTCAAACTGATTGAACGAAGAATGCATGATCATTCTAATTAAGAAAAGAGTTCTTCAATATGTGGAAAGCTGCTACATGAGGAGTTGAGGACCACATGAACTGTTGTTACTTACCTTTTGGATTACGCGGCAACCATACATTTGAAGGCTTAATGTGAGTACATGCCCAGTCAGCTGGTTTGCCAGTTCTCTTCTCTGAGACGCAGTTCCATGCTCAAAAAACTGAACAAAACTTTGACTGTTAGCAGGTGCACAAAAAGTGCAAACTTAGATACTGTCTTCAATAAGAAAGCATTTGAAGCATTGATACCTTTTGGATAACATAGTTGCCAAAAACATCGGTCATTAAAGAAAAAGCTTGAGGCATGATTTCCTGGAAAACAATGTTTTTCTCTTCTGAGGTGGCTGTTTCAAGCTTTTGTTGAATAAATCGACTTCCATACTGATCAGCACTGCTCAAAGAAAATGGATATGATAAAGCAGAAAGTGCTTGTATAAGAAAGGGTACCAAATTATTTAGGAGCAGTATATACCTGAACTCAACAACATGCCCTTCAATTTCAAGAAGTTCGAAACATTTAGTTTTGTTACTCTTAAATTCTTCCAGCAACGATGATGCATAACTTTCGTCCAAGTTACCCCCCGATTCTGAGTATCCCATGACGCCAGCTAAATTCCTCATTCCAGCAGGAAATCGCATGTTGCGGTCATTGTGCCTCAAAGGGCTACCTGGTCCAACAGGAGAATTGGGACTAGCTAAGGGGCTTCCTGGATACTGCATACCAAGACCAAATGCAGAGTTCCCATAATAGTTATGATTCAAACTTCCAGATTTTCCTACATATGGGACACCATACTGTGACTTCTGAGGTGAAAGTAAGGCCCCTAGATAAGCTTTTTGGAGACCAAGTAAATCCACATATGGATTTCCCATGTAGTTCCTATCCATAGAGGGGTCACTGAGAGCTGCAGCCTGTGCTGCAGCATATTCAGCCGTCCTCACGTACTGGAGATAAAAAGGATCCATAATAGGCACTTGAAGAGCACCCCCTGCCATTTGATTCCCCATTCTGTTGAGATTCTGCAATTCTGCTGCACCCAACAAATTTGTTCCTGTGGGCAAACCTCCTCCAAAGGCCCTTGGGTCCATGCCTGCTGCAGCCATAGCAGAAGCTGCAGCAACATTTTCATATAGCAGAGGCAAATTACCATTTCCAAGTTGGCTAGCCATCATGGATGGCAATGAATGCCCGTTAACGCCATAATTTGCAAATGCTGAATTTGAACTATCAACATTTTGATAATGAGAAGGAGAACCTCCAGGACTGTTAAGAGTAGGTAAAGACTTCCGGAATGAATTGCCCGAAGATACAGCAGGCTTTAGCATTTCAAATTGCTCATCAGCAATCAAGGCGTTCAGCTCTGGAACACCATTGCTTTTACCCAACTCTGGATATAATACCGCTGAGTGAGGAACAGAAGGCATGCGTAAATGCCCAGACTCTGACTTCTTCAAGTATGGATTTTGCTTCATATGATTTTGACCACCTTGCAGACTGAAAAGAAAATTTTTGTGGTCTTCAATCTCCTGTTGCATCTGTTGATGAAGGTGGTTTTCATCGTCTGCAGCACCATTCTTTCCCAGGCTCATACTAGATAATGCAGCTACGAGATCTGCAGACTCATTCATACTAGAAGAGATGCTATTGAATGAGTTTGGACTATTGATTCTCTTATCTGAAGCACCAAGCCTCCCACCTCCCACTGGAGGAAGGCCGGGGGTAGGAGTCCTAGCAACAAGTTGTGGATCAGGAGTGTTGCTTCTTGACAATGAGGCACCTAAAGCTGATGCAAAAGTATGAGGAGCACCAATATTTTGGACCCCAGATCGTAGAGCATCTGCAGATGCCAACTGTTGTAAATGAGCAAGCTGGGCTTCCGTAGAAGACAAGTTATCAACGCCATCATTTAAGGCGTTCCGGCTAGCTGGACGAGAGAGGTGCCCTGAAATATTATTTGCACGCCCCAAATCGTCCTGCATCAAACAATAATTTACCTCACCATAATAACCATAATGCCAAAATAAAGACAATAAGGAAGCGCCATACATCAGGGTACCAAATCAAGGATTTAGAAGCACGAAGAAAAGCATTCATTTTACTAATAGAACAAGTATTAGCATAAAAAAAAACTCATACAAAAATGGGAAACAGATAAGAGTAGAATCATTTGAGTTTAAGGAAGTATACTTGCAAAACTGCTATGAAACAAATCATATAGTTGTATAAACTATGGGGAGAAAATTAACCAAAATGGACAAGAAAAACTCTTACTAGTTTAAGTACAATCTTAATATGTCCTCTCGTAAGAAGGGC
>JABWDY010000164.1:0-12397 GCA_013358455.1 Thalictrum thalictroides | reverse complement strand
AAATAAATTATTTTAATACTGTTAGTGTTTTTTCATCTAATTTGGGGGGGTAATTGCTATTATTTTTTAAATGAGAGGCTACATAAATTTCCACTTTTGGGGGTGTAAATGCCAAAATATCTTATTTTCATTTGAGGAAATGGCAGCAATGTAACTCTTTTGTAGTCTACTATCTTGTATCTACTATCAGGTCCAGAACACCGCACCCCCACTCTTCAATCTTTCACCTCATTCAATGCAATCACCCCCACTCCACTCAACAATAATTTCAAACCATCTAAAAATTAAGAAATCCTCAGAGGAATCATTTACATTTACATTGATCGCAATCCAACTGTATAGGAGTGGATACTCGATATGGGAGGAAACAAACAAATAAGTAAACACAGTTGTAGTGAAAACTCAAAGAGAGAGAGACTGAATGAGGCAAACTCTTTCTTCCTATTCTTACCACATTTATTAGGTTAAGCACTTCCTAGTTCCCTTATGGCCTTATGCCCTTATATTAGCTTCATTAAAACTTATTTCAGTTAAAAATCTGGGAAGATGTAAAAAGGAAAAGGAAACAGCTACAATAAAACAACTACAGAGCCACATACAGTACATTATAGACAAACAGTTGCAACTTAAAACCTTACTAAAAACACTAATAAATTTGCATTGCACATTTCTTTTGAGAATGTCCCAATGTATGGCAACGACCACATTGAACAACCCTTTTTGGGCGCTTAAAGCTCTCTACACGGATAACCTTCTTTTTTGGTCGTCCAGGAGGTCGACGAGTCTTGGGTGGGCGTATTGTAATATCAGCTTTTGCACCTCCACCATCTGCTTCTATACCTGGTTCAATCCATTGGCTCTTCTCAGGTATAGGATTTATCACCTGTGAGTATGTTTCACGATAGCTACCGACTGTGAAACAATGTTCGGCAAATAAATGGGCATTTTGACCACACGAAAGGAGTGCAGCAGCTGCATGTGCACATGGTAAACCATAGAGCTGCCAGCGGCGACACGAGCACACCCGGCTGCGTATATCCACAATATTTGTCCTTTCACTTGATACAATCTCAAACTCCACTTCATTTGCTCGGAGTACTTGGTAACAGCGAGAATCTGCAATTGCTTCTGAAATACGTTTCTCGGCTGATGGCACCAAAATTGATGTCCATGACATTGACAGGTTATGACGATGACGGAACCAAGACGTCATCTCCTGGCGAATATGCTCCAGTAATTGCACAATGGGAAGCTCATGACCTTCAATGGTCCAGTTATACAACAATTCTGTTACACCCAAAGTGAAGTGTCCATATCTCACCCCTTCAAAATACGCTATCGCCCAAAGACGGGGAGGGTATTGCTGAAACCATTGGATGACATCTTGTGAAATCTCTACCATCTCATTGATCTTAGCTTCAAATTCAGCCGCAGTGAGGGCATACACAGCATTCCAGAAGATGTTGACCAACTTTGTGTTCTTGAACTCATCTCGGAAATTTTCACTGATATGCCGAAGACAGAATCCATGAAAAGCACTGGGAAAATGTGTTTCCACTGCCTCTACTATACTACTTCGCCTAGCAGATAATATAGTAAGTCTGGGCATGTTATCAGTATTCACTCCCAGAAGCTTCCGCAACTCTGATAGAAACCACATCCAATTTTCATCGGTTTCTGCATCAACAATAGCAATTGCCAAAGGAAACATTGCCTCGTCGGCGTCAACAGCTGCAGCACATAGTAAAGCCCCAAGATATTTTCCCTTTAAATGTGTTATGTCGAGTTCCAAAAGTGGTCTGCAAGCATTTATAAAACCATATATTGATCCACGGTAGGAAATAAAAAGGCGCTGAAAACAATTCTCTTGACCGGTGGCAGATACCAATGCTATGCTCCCTGGATTCCTCTTTCTAATTTGATCACAGTATGCAGGCAGAAGACGGTAACCTTCCTCAAATGTTCCATGAACTGCAGCCATGCTGCGTTCCTTTCCACGCCAAGCTTGCATGTAAGATACAGCAACTCCATGTTGTTCACGGATGTCCTGCAATATTTCTTTTGGTTTGTACTGTGGATTGTCTCGAAGACGAGCTTCAACAGATCTGGCAACCCAACCTACTGAAGCCTGCTGATGATGAAGGTCACGAACTCCTTCACAAGTATGTTCACCGTGCAAAGTTCTAACTGAAAAGGTCGGTACGCCGGGACATTTTGCTACATGGATACGCCATGGGCATCCTTCCTTGGAACACTTGGCTATAAACCGACTGCGGTCTGATTTCACTATGCGAAGATCAAAATGCAAAGCAATAGCAATCTCTTTTAGCATTCTTCTGCATGTTTCAACATCAGCAAACTCTTGTCCAATAACCAAGGTATGGTCAGCCACAGTTAGAGAATTGTCAGTTGTGACCAGAGAATGGTCACCCACAACTAGAGAATGGTTATCCATCAATCCACCAAACAAAATGTGTCTCTGGGAGTTCCAAGGCTTCTTGTTATTCCATGAAGAGATAGTCTTCTCTCAAAAGAGAAAATCCTGAAACAGGTCTTATCAAGAAAACCGTTTTCTGGGAATTAATCATTAAGGAGTGTTCTATCTTAAAGCACTTGGGGATCTATCAGTAAGCGTCATTTAGAAGTAGCATATGATGCCTGAAAAGGAAAATGAACAGCTGAGAGAAAATAAATATCAGAATGAAGTAAAACATATACTATTGTAAGAAGAAGACATCCAGTATGTAAGAAAATATACTCTGTAGATGAAAAATTTCAGAGATTGGCTACGTTTTCTATAGAATGAGTATAATGGCCCTTTACCAGACTTAAATAGAAAATAATAAAGTGCAGCATAAAACATTAACACAATATAATTCTTAAGTGCATGTTATATTATAACTGATGACGTGAAGAAATGATATTGGCTAAATTGAATTAAAATCCCACCTGAAATTTGAAAATGAAAATAAAAAGCTTGATTTCATAAGAGGGCCCTAAAAGCTATGTTGTCAAAGGCGTTGCCGAAGTTTTTCACTAACCCGCTCTGCTCCTGATAATACACGCCTAGTTCCACTCCAGCCGACAAGGCGATGCGTTTAAAGAGCATGTAAAGGTCATAGCCCATCAAGTGTTCAAAACCCAACAATCGGAACATAAAACATTGAAAAAAAATTGAAACCCCTACTTTGTTTTCTCAAATTTATCATCTCCTCAACTCTCTCATGTCAATTCTCTCACATCTGTGAGATTCTCTCTCCTTGCATTTGCTTTGTAAGAAGTAGGTAACCAGAGCAGAAAGAAGAAGAATGGAGGACTAACCTGTCGTCGCTGGAGATCTAGGTTTTGAGAGTGAGATGAGTGACCAACATAAACTCAGTAGTTAGGGAACTCACGAGTTAGACCATTGTTACATTAAGTTAACGAGTCCTTTCTCTGTGGGTTTTCTAAACAGGCCTATTTATTTCAATATATATTGTATATGTTTTTGTCAGACTTGCAACAGTGGCTGTTTAACGCGGAGCCGAGG
Organism: Thalictrum thalictroides; assembly: GCA_013358455.1. NCBI lineage: Eukaryota > Viridiplantae > Streptophyta > Magnoliopsida > Ranunculales > Ranunculaceae > Thalictrum > Thalictrum thalictroides. Next base: position 8,868 of record JABWDY010000164.1, on the reverse strand, counting down.
CGCTTTTCCAAGCCCACCGCCTTGCTGCGCATAATACCTTCGACAACATAGCTTAAAAAGTTAAAAGTACTGATGGTATGAAGTATGAATTTCAGATGGATAAGTAAACTAGCTCATATCAGTTCTTGCTAGTTGCAAGCTTAACAAGACTTTCTCAGGAATAATGTAATTAAAAAGAATAATCCAGTACTCCACCACCTATATCCATACAAAAACTAGTAAACTTGAATCTTGATAACGATATTGTTGAAGACCCAGTACTCAAAGAATAAAATTTTTGCAAACTATAATGAAACCTAGCTGAGGAGAAACCTTTTCATCAGCGGGTGTGCAACTCTCAATGCTTCTCTGACCAATGAGCTTATCTTTTCCTTTCTTATCTATTAGCAACCTTGTAAATGTAGATGTAGTATTTTCAACTTAATAATCTAGCTTGTTGTTTCAGTACTCATGGTCAAGGATGAATCTGGGTGACCTGCATTGTGTTTGACAGAAAGCATGGAAATACGCAAGATGGGACCAAGGAAATATGCAAATTGAAGTTCTAATAGGTGATTATAAAAGATTCACTTATACATGGTTCACTTATTAGTTATGTCATTCAATGCAATGAAGTTTTGTAATGCAATTGAAACTATAAACTATGAGAGGTAGTGGATTGGGTATTGCACCCGAGATTGCACCCATCACTGGATCAAACCTAGTTATCTACCTAATCACAATTACACATGAATTTTTGGATTCATCTAGTCCCCTTCTTTAAAGACAACTATTTCATACTGAACATCACTTCATTTGAATTGGGAGAACTAATTCATAATTAAAAGTTCAATGGCAACAAAAAAAATTGGAAAATTAAGAATAAAGATCAACAAAACCCTAATAAATATTCACTTTATTATTTCATCAATAGAAAAATGTATCCCTACTTTGAATACCAAATCACCACCAAAAAACCACTGTAAACGAAAAATAAAAAAACAAACTAAAATAAAATAAAATAAAAATGTCATTTTTTTTCACCTCTAATTAGACTTACGAGGTAACGAGGACGAACATGACCACATGATGATAATGAAACTAGAAGCAGTGAGTTTCGGAGAAGGTGCAGATCAGATAGAGTAAGAACGTTAAACAGAAAATCTTCTTTCCCTGTTGATGAATTTGGTTTCTCGATTTGAGTAAATTCAAACCCTCGGCATCCTACCTCTTTGCAGTGTGTTGTGGTGGAGAAGGCGATGGAAGCAATATCCAATGTTCACTAAATTACGAAATTGCCCTATATTTAATCATCTCCAATTAGATAACTGATGAGTATAGGCCGTTGGATCAAAATTAAGTATAGCGTTGCTCTGGGAATATGAAATTTGCATAGGTGCAGCAGTCATAATGATACTACTGTAGTGTAGTACACTAGTACTGTATATATTTTCGTTTTGGCGAAAAAAAAAAAACTCATATTCCCAAAAATTGAGAAAGCAGGGGCAAACATGAAACATCATTCCAAGCAGAATAATACAATGAAGTCAATCAAACTACCTCCTATCAGAGAAATTGGTCAACTTCGCCTTCCTTCATGTTTTCTCCGTAAACCCTCAAACAGGTTTTTCTATTCACTTATTCGTTTGAAATTTGAATACTTAAATTGTCCCCCGCTTTTATTTAATTTGATTTTTGTTGGTGATTAATCTATTTTTCAGTTCCAACGAACCCAGCCACGAAGATGCAACAAAAATGAAATCAGGAATCTCACTTTCTGAGTTCCTAAATCGCAAACTTGATAAAGATCGCATACCACCAAAAACAGTCCAGGTATTCTCCGTCTTCAATTTTTTAAATTTAACAATGTATTGGACTGAGTTCAATGTTTTGATTTAATTAGAGTTTATTTTGTATATAATAGAGGAAGCAGATACCTTTTGCAACATTGTTGGAGCGTAAAGATAGAGTTGGAACCATTAATGAGCATATTGGGATGAAGAGAAGAGCAGAGATTACCCCTATTTTAGATGAAACAGTTTTCAAGCAATTCAAACATCCTAAAATTGCAAATGAAGTCTACCATACTTCGAGTAAGGGAGGTGAAATTGAAGGATCCACAATAATTGAAGAAAAAGATCTGGAAAATCGAAATCCTTTCCATGTTTCTTCACTAGGTATGTTAGTTTAGCTAAATTAGAATATTTCTTACTCTAGCACTTGTTTGTCGATGAAGTAAGATATTCTTAGGAGGAAGCTCCTCATAGTGCTACTCGGAAAAGAATAACCATGGGAGAGGAAGGAAAAACACACTCCTAACGGTCTAACCACCACCACCTGAAGACTGTGGATCATTTGATTAAGGTCACAACGGAAGGACCTTGAATTGGAATGATTTAGATGTACTAGAGACTGCGGCGAATACTACATTTTATTTTAACTTTGAACTACATCCATCCGTATGAGGTACCAGCACAACCTGAATCAATTTGATGACAGGTTGATTCTGCTGACTCTATATGTTTTGTTGTTTAGTCAGTATGAGTTGGAGATGTAGGGAATATAAAGGCCTATGAATGTAGAACGGGTTCACTTCGTGTCAAGAATACGATAAGCCCTGATGGCAGTGATGACACGGCCAAAGGGAGAAATCAAGTAGTTCTAGAACTGGCAGTAAACTTGATTGGATGGCTTTTTTGTTTTTACTCAGCGACATGGTGATGATGGAATATGAATGCAACAAGAAGTATGGCATGAAACAACATCTGACTGCAGTGCCAAGCAATCTTTGTTGGGTATGTTCATGTAGGCTCTATGCGGTGAACATGATAGATGATACCATTGATCAGCAGCTTCTGTTGACTCAGATATGAAGCGCCAAATTTTATTAGGTTGATATATTTTTACGTTGTGAAAAATCCATTATTATCAGTTTATCACTTATTGGCCTGGAGAATATTTACTTGAAGCCACATAAACTGCTCTTTCCATAAGGATGAAGAGAGTGCACACAAAGAATAAATACTAACGATCTTCTTTGGAGTTCTTTTTTCTTCTTTTTCTTTTCCTCCCTTTGCTATATAACATAACAATATTAATATTTAGGGGCCGCCATGGATGTCTGTTACTGCCCCATTTCTGGCTATTCCTTTTCCTTTATTCTTGGGAGTTCAGTGTGAGACTGTGAGTACTGGGCAATGATTTTTCTTTCTGTTTTTTCTTTGTGTTTTTGTTCTAAGGTGCAGAGAAGAGATCTACAACTGCCAGTCGCTTGTTGGTTATTGGAGATGATCCAAAGCCCAAATTTAAGAGAAGAGCTGTAAATTCCACCCTGAATGGTAACCCAAAACCTCTATATAATCATTGTAAGTAATATTCTTGACAAGTATATTTTCATTTTTTCGATAAACTTGGTTTGAATTGCTACTCTGGGCTTTTTGTTCTTTCCTAAGCTGTGTTCCCATGGTCTCAAAACCAGACAGAACTCCAACTTTTTGCAGTTGATTCGTTTAGCAGTGGCCCGCCTTCTTGAGATTGTAGGCAGACTCACATTCCTCTTCTTTACCTGCACGACGAGGCCCTACAAAGGGAATGCCTTATCGCCCCATTCCCCATTCTAAAACTTCCACTTCATAGGACCTTGGAATTGTTTCTGCAAAGACCCTAATGACATGAGTTAATTTAACTAGTTCAAACGGGCTTGGTCACTTGGAGTATATATGAGAGCCAGGCAATTTAGAAAGAGAAGTTTATAGTGATCCGACAACTAATAAGAGTGTGACATGAAAGAAAAAACGAAACGTATAAAATCACAATATACTGCTATATCGATTCTGAGTGTTTTTTGAATTCTTTTTTTAGATGCAAATGGAAGTGGTTGGTGGGACTGTGATATGGAAGGCATTGACAGTGAAGAAGTTGGCTGCAGCAACGCTTGGGAGGGTATGGGGGCCACAACCAACTTGGGAGGATTGGAGTGGCACTGATTGGGGCCTGTCAATCAGATAGATGATCACTCTGCATTATTTTCTAACTCATGTGTATTAGTGGGAAGGACATAAAAGTGAAATGATCGAAACCACTGCCTGTTATGTTTCAGTTCTGTACTCTGAAGGCTTCAATACATGTAATATATGTTTCAATATCTTTGATTGAAATGGCTTTGTGTGGTACTGTAACGAAATCTCTAATAGGTAGTGTAAAAAAATGGCCTCCACCTAGGATTGGATAGCAGCATGCAAAAAATGGTTTATGCATAATTGAACAGTGTCCCTAATGCAACAACAATTTTTGTTGTATTTATATTTCATACGCATTTTGGTGTTGCGTACAGTTTATGTGTAGAGTGGTACGCAACTATACATTGCGTATGAGTTTGGTACAAAAAAAGTAGTACGCAGTTTCATGTTGTGTGTGACTTGAAGATATAGATATAGTACTGTTATACTTGATTGCATTATACAAACAGATATAGCAGCTGCTATAATTGTGGCACGAATCTACTATTATAGCAACTTGCATTAGGGACACATTTTGTCAAATTACAAGTAGTGGTGGTTTTTACACTATCCATTAGATATGCTCCTAGCATTGCTAAGGATAGATGGGTAAAGTGCAACAGCTCCGTTACTTGGAACAGGGTCGTGGAGCAAGTGATTTATTTTTCAAACATGTGATGATGTGAACCAATTGCGCCTCCACTGATCTAACATAATTAGTTTTATAATCTGTCGTTAAAGAAAGAAAAGGATTATAATCTTTTTTTAATTCAACATTAACCAATTAACAATAGAAAGAAACAAATCTTGCCATGTGAACTCATCACACATCACGCACCACTGCCCACTGGCAGTCAGCCAGTCAAGTCAACATTATTAAAACCGGATTTTTTTAGTCTATAGGCCAGAGGCAGATCACGATACTGAATCTGGCCTATTTCTTGGAACAAACATGTGGGCGTTTTCGATTCCAACAGTGAGTCTCATCAATCAATCATACCATACACAAGTCGTTTATTCATATTCACAAAATAAAAGTAAAAGCCGCCTATAATACCGAATTAGAAACCAAATTATTTGACAAATTCCGTTTTTTAAGTTCTTCTTCGAAATCGAGAGCTTTGAATTCATTCATCAACACTTATTTGATCTGATATACAACTGTAAGTAAGTTTGATGAATCCTACTTAATCTTGATACGTAGTTGATTTGATTTAGTTTGTTTTGAACTTGTATTGTTTTGATGAAATTGCATATATTTTTATTTGTCTACTTTAGTTGGCTGCAATCATCATCATCATCATGTCGAGAAAGATGCTTATCGATGGAGAAGTGAATAGCAGTAACTCTGCTGAAGAAGAACAATACGATTTCGATCTGTTTGTTATTGGAGCTGGTAGTGGTGGTGTTCGTGCTTCTAGAACTTCTGCTGCATTAGGAGCTAAGGTAATCCACCATCTTCAAAAATATTGACTTTTGTTTTTAACTGGTTTTTTTCTCATCAGATTTATGAATAAAGCAAAGCTGTTATTTCTCTGATGTTCATCTATATATGAAATTCATATCTATGTACATATTATTGTAATAACAAGAGTGCACAGTGGTTGACGTGTTCATCCTTGAACCAAGTCTACTATATGCTTAATTATCAGTTTAAGACTTTTATTTGTTGGCTGTTTCACCTGACAGCCTATGAACAAAACCGTTTGGTTTTGATTGAGCTTTTGTTAGAGTTACACTTATTTTGGTTACATTTTAATTGGTTTTGTTATTTCCCATTGACTTATGTGTTTTTCTGAACCCTTTGAATAAAATGTTGGAAGGTTGCAATTTGTGAGCTTCCATTTCACCCAATCAGCTCGGAAGTTATTGGAGGAGTTGGTGGAACGTAAGTTTTTGTTTTTCAAACTACTATAGTCTTAGTTGTTATTTTTAGTGTGAGGTACCATTATAGATCTTGTGGGTTTATCAGACAACCTGTTGTATGTGATGATTATATACTAACGTTTTCTTGTCTTTCCTTACATCTGGTCTTGTAGTTGTGTGATCAGAGGATGTGTTCCTAAAAAGATTTTGGTTTACGGAGCATCTTTTGCAGGCGAATTTGAGGTGAGGTTCTAGTATTTATCTAGAATTCTGCGATTCTTTTTTGGAGAAAGTAATTATTTACTTCTAAATCCTGAGCCATTAGAGAAGATGTAATTAATGAAAATCGTCTGGAGGTGCATGGGTTTATTGTAACAATGTAGGTGGCATACCATGTGTAACTAGTCCCTGTTGGTGGTATACCATGTGCAACTGCACTCTGTATTCAGAATAAAAAAATCACTGGGAACTTGGAAACTGCATCAGAATTAACTTTATTCTGTCAAATGGCTTTGACTCAATATTCTTATGTGCAATTAATTGAATTTTGGTCTTCTACATTGCAGGATGCAAGAAACTTTGGCTGGGAACTGAATGAAAAGATTGACTTCAATTGGAAAAAGTTGTTGCATAATAAGGTTTGTAATTTTCTCGTTTTTTTTTCCCCATGATTTTTACTTAAGGTTATATTTTATTGCGTAAAGGATAATAGATATATGGTACAGAAGGATTCACCAAAATAATGAACTATTATTAAATAGTAAATTTTTGGTGCTTCTTGTAATGCTTGATCTCTTGATTTTGGTTTGGTCAGGAATGCATATGCCTGGAATGTGAGTTAATTATTCAACATAAGATGATTGCTAATGTTTGAGTAGATGCCATATAAGCACATTGGAGGGGAACCCATACCACAAAGCGTCCTCTTAAGAGCCACATTTGAGTAGATGCTCAAACTAGCCACCTTTTACGATCTATCTTTTGAAAGCATGTTGACAATCACTATAATCTGAAATCCTGACATGATGGAGAAGACATTTTGCTTTTGATATTGTTTCTCTACATATTGCACTTTTGCATGCTAAACTGCTATAGCCATTTTTATGCATTTGAACAATTTTCTGGAGTAATGAATTAAGAGAAGAAGGAATGAGTTATTTTTTCTAGCAAACCATGAAAATGGATGATGTTAGTGTATGTCAGGATGCATGCACTTATTCCTTATTAGCTTTCGTTACTTTGAGCAGAGCATTCCAGCTTCACCGGCATAACAAGAATTTAACTTTTTTGTTTTTATTTAAATTGCAGACACAGGAAATACTCAGATTGAATGGGATATACAAGCGAATGTTGGCCAATTCTGGGGTTAAAATGTTTGAAGGTGAGGGAAAGGTAGTTGGCCCACATGAAGTTGAGCTAACACAGTTAGATGGCACAAAGCTATCCTTTTCTACAAAGCACATACTGATTGCAACTGGGAGTAGGGCTCAGCGTGTACCCATTCCTGGGCAGGTACATTATATGTAATTGCAACTATGACACTTCGTTATATCTGAATGTGGTTGGCACTTTACATATTGAATGACATTGTAAGATAGAGGCTCTGTTTGGTTCGCAGGTTTTATAATTTCGGGAAAATAGGTCTAGTTTACTATATTTTGGGAGAAATATAAGAAAAACACATTTCATCATTGAGGAAAGTGGTTTCCACTCTATAATTTTGGAAACCAAATTCCTGGGCCGATCGTAAACTTGTGTAATTCACTAGGTGTTATATAATAATATTCCCCTTTCCTACCCGATAATCTCTCCCTCTTTCCTCCTCCATGCACTTTCCTCGTCTATAATTCATCAATCTCATAACTGCCGAGTAATCCAAATTCTGGCCTTCTGGGAACCAAACACAGCCAGAATTATTCCTACGCTTCAACACTACGGATTTTCAATAAAAAAAATTATCCATTGATCCCACAAGTATCTGTTAGGTTTCCCTGTAAGGATCATAGTGCATATCACCCAAAAAACATGTTTGTGAATAACTGTTCTATTAGGCTCCCCTTCTGAGGATAGTTAGATAGTAGTGCATATTACCAAAGAGGTGTATATGAATACTTATTTTGTCAAACATATGTGGCTAATTATTTATATGCACATCATTCTTTTCTAAGTGTAATTCATCTGTTCTTTCTACTTCTGTTTTTGTTTTAGTACTGATAATTATTTTGACTTTTTAGGAGCTGGCAATCACTTCTGATGAGGCATTGAGCTTGGAAGAATTGCCCAAACGGGCTGTGGTACTGGGAGGAGGGTATGTTGCCACCTAGTCATTTGTGTTTGCATTGCACCATTGGCGATGTTGCCAATCACTTGTCTTGACACCTTTGTTATATAGGTACATAGCTGTTGAATTCGCTTCAATATGGCGTGGTATGGGTGCTACTGTGGATCTCTTCTACCGGAAAGAGCTTCCATTAAGGTATCTGGTTCTGATGTGCTATGTTCCCAAAAATATGATTTGCATAAACTTTCATATTTCTCTGTATCCAGATAGTCTTATTTGCTCGCTTTTACCAAGTAACAAGTCTTATATTGTAGGGGTTTTGATGATGAAATGAGAAATACTGTTGCAAGGAATCTGGAAGGCAGGGGAATAAAACTGCACCCTGGGGCAACTCTGAAGGAGGTATTTCTGCTTTAATGTGGCTAAACCCCTTCCACTCTTTTCTAATCTATGTTTTCCCCTTTACATACCCTTATGGTCAAACTTTTGTTTCAAAGCTAACAATTCTTTCTTACTTTCAGTTGATTAAAACAGATGATGGTATAAGAGTAATTACAGATAATGGCCAAGAACTGATGGCTGATGTTGTACTTTTTGCGACGGGTAATTCCCCACTCAATTATTGTGATTCATCAAACTTTGATTGCGTTTCTGACCTAGTTTTATGAATTTTATACTTTCTTCATCTTGAAAACAGTAGCTCTATCAACCTGTTTTCACTTGAAAGGAATTCAGCTACTTTTT
>JABWDY010000114.1:0-12387 GCA_013358455.1 Thalictrum thalictroides | reverse complement strand
TATAGAGATAATAATAAGAACAAGAAAACAAACCAAATAACACAAGATGTATAGTGGTTCGGCACAAGATTGTCTACGTCCACTCTTCAAGTCGCCTCTTGCTATTAAGACAAATCCAAAGCTTTGGTACACCCCCAACAACTCTACACTACTTCCATTAGTGTTGATTTGATCTAACTTGAAAGTTTTAGGGATTTTCTCCAAAAATCTCTAACCTAGAATCCACTAGGGTTTGAAGAAGCTAGTCCCAAGCTCCTCACCTTGTACTCTTTTTCAAGGGTTTTAACTCTCTTGTCTTCAACAATAAGAAATCACATCAAAGGTCACACCTTTGGTAAAAGGTTTTTCTCTTTTGAAGAACTCACTAAATGAAAAGATAGAGAAAAAAAGATTGAAACTCTCTATGGGTTTATACAATACCCATTAAGACATTCACTCACTCTCACAAGGATAGAAATGATTGGATTGAGTGAATGGAAGGAAGATGATTGATTTCTCTCTTGAAAACCTTTCTCTCAAAGTTAGGGTTTTCTCTCTTGAATGCACTTGAAGAAATTACCAAAATCCTTGAGAAATCCATCTTGATGTGTTGTTTTTATAGTCAAAACCCTAAAAGATCCGTCAGTTAAAGTCACTTGACCAACTAGGGTTTTTACCAAGAAAACCGGAGGAATCAGGATCGAATCGAAGCAGAAAACCACAAAATTCTGTCAGTCAGTCGACTGACTGAATAATTACCAAGGATGCCACTGTGAGTCACTCGACTGACTCTATAGCCATGTCATCCCTCAAAGGGTCAGTCGACTGACTTGAAAATGCAATATGACTATTTGTTCTTCAGTCGACTCCATTGAGAACCAGCTGTCTTCTTAACCTGCCTGCTTGACTCGGTTTTTGCCCGATTATCGCCGATCGCGTCCATTCTTGATGTCTTCAGCTCCGAAGTCTTATGGACACTTCTATACCAAGATCTGAACCTTATACAAGGACTCATAACATTACATCATATGTGAAATGTCTGTTTTACCCTTGTTTATCACAACTCACAAGATATTCCTTGTAGCATGTTCTCGGTGGTTTGTTCATGGTTGGACATCACCAGGGATCTTTTCTATGTTTGAGCAGGGACCCTTTGTCAACTTTTAATAAAAAGGGGGAGAAGAGATATATGAATGTAGTGTTGATGGTTGATATGATTATGCTTAATTATGTTCTTATCTCATAAGTGATGGTTCTTTGTTCTTGATGATCTTATATGTATATGTGTTGCATGACCCTAACCCTAGTATGTGAGCTTGCTTTCAAAGATTCTATCTACAGGCACATACTAAGGGGGGAGCCGAAGTTGAGGGGGAGTTATTGCCTACATGTGACTCATAAATGTTTTGTAAAATTATAAACATGTGCTTTGTATATTCATATGTATTTTTGTCACAAGTACCCAAAGGGAGAGATTGTAAATGTTATATCTTGTGAATTGTGACAAACAAGGGTAAAACAGACATTTTAAAGTTATGAGTCCTTGTATTAGGTCTAAGTCTTGTTGTATAAGTGTCCTTGAAGCTTCAGAGCTGAAGACATCAAGAATGGACGTGATTGGCGATAACCGGGAAAAACCGAGTCAAGGCAGAACAGTTTTACACATCAGTTGACTGATGACCAAGGGGATGACTGGACATGAAGGTTAGTCGACTGACCATTTGCAGTCCATCTTATCCTATAAGGTCAGTCGACTGACCCTTTGGGAGCATATGTTGACTTATACAGTCAGTCGACTGACTGACGGGAAATCTTGCATTTTGGGCCTGATTCAGATCTGACTTTTCCGGTTTTTCTCAAACAAACCCTAGGTTGGTCAATTGACTTTGACCAACGGATCTATTTGGGGTTTAACTATAAAAGCAACATTTGGAGTTGGAAAACTCAAGGATTTGGCTAATTTCTTCAAGGGCATCAAGAGGCAAACCCTAGTTTGTGGAGAGAGACTTTTTGAGAGAAATCTTCCATGTTCCTTCCTTCACTCAAACCAATCTTTCCAACCTTATTAAGAGTTGAGTGAATGTTCTAAATGGGTGTTCTATGAACCCATTGTGAGCTAAAACCTTTCTATCTCATCTAACCTTTTGAGAAGTTGTTCTTAAGAGAAAAACCAAAATTTGTTCTTCAACAAGATTGGTGAAACCCTAGATCCGCGAATCTAGGTTAGGGTAATTGTGACTACACCCTACTACAAATCGAAGTGGAGGATTCTTGGTTGAAGGCTAAGGGACTTGTCTTCATTTCTTTCAAGTTGTAATCCAACACTAATGGGAGTTGTGTAAAGCTAAAGGAGGTTCACCTTTGCTTTGGGATTCTTAATACGAGGAAGTACTTGAAGAGTGGACGTAGGCTTCATTGGCCGAACCACTATAATCTAGTCTTGTGGTTTGCTTCCTTTTACTTAAGTTTCTTCTTATGCCTATGTGTTTGTTTGTTTGAAATCTTCACAACTTATCCAACCAATCTCTTAGTTGGTTTGTATTGTGGTAGAGGAAAGGGTGAGAGTGCCTCGTTCGCTACTCACCCCCTCATACTCCACAACAAACCTAGAACTAGGATTGGATTACTTGGTTTATTGATTAAGAAGGTTTTTATCTTCTAGATCTAGGTGAACAAGTGTCCAAGAACTAGGAGATTGTCTTGTTGATTAGAGTAGAGATTTAGAACTAACACCTTTGCTTTCATTTACATATGTGTTGTATGTTGTTTTATTTCTTGAGATAGAATTGCTTTCGATTGAACTCTTTATTCCGCATCTTTTATCCTTAGCATATCTGTGTTTGTATCAGTTGTACCTGTTTTATCCTTTGGGGGTGAACTTTGTTAAGTAGTTTTTAAACAGACTATTCACCCCCCTCCCTCTAGTGTTTGGACACCATTGTGTAGAAATATCGTGTTTTTCATCTGCTTTGTTTAAAAATTCATCTCATAAAAAACAAATTTGTTTGTGAAATGTATAATGCTTGAAAATTGTTCTTTTGTTTAGGTAGCTATTAATAATGCAAGGCTCTCTTTTACCATAAAGAATCAGGCAATCAGCCATATGTTACATTGATTCAATTTTTTCTAGCTTAACAATCATTTTTTTTTTTTAGTAAACTCCAGCACCTCAAATTTATTGAATTTAACAATTGAACCAATTGATTTTCTATATTAAACCCTATCGCCTCAATTTTATCGAATTTAGCAATTGTTTATTTATTTATGATAAAAATTGCTTGCTTAAAATTAAGAATCACCCTGAAGGCCTGAACTCTATTGTAGAAAAAAAGTTGTTATTATGGAAACAACTTAATACTACCCAATATGACATTACCATCTTCATTATATTTGTCAGACATGCTTTTGCAGATGCAGTAAGAGATATTTGGGGACATTCAAAACTTCTATGACAAAGATATGTCCTCTTGATCTTTGACCTAAGCTTGAGGATACTAGAACGTGGTGAACTTGGAGATCAAGCTGTGCAGCCAGATCCGAAACAATTTTACCAAGATATGTCAAATCACTTCTAAATGCTCTTAAGAATGTTCAAAGAATGCAGGATGATGCAAGACACAAATTTAAAGCACTGGTTTAAACACCAACAATATGACTTAGTTTCCATTAAATAGTGCTTATGTTTCCAATATTTCTTCCTATAATAATAGGATGACGTTGCTTTGGAGACCGACAGGTTCTGGTAAATCCACCCTGGTAAAAACACTTGGTGGGAAGCTTGATCAAAACTTGCAGGTTTGTATGAGATTATTTTACAACACCTAAACATGCTACCATGTGAGTTGTTATTATTTTATTTCAAAGGAGTGTAATTTGATGCAATTTTTGTCATGTTCCCTTTTGCTTCTATGTACATCCTAGATATAATAGTCTCACGAGGGTGTGACACATTAAAGATTCAAACTCATCTCAATGCATTGTTGTTTTCTTTTAATTTAAGTTGTAACCATTATATATAATGAAACTAGAAATGTCCCAAATGAAAAAAAAAAGTCCCAAACCAAATTTTCTGTGAGTACCCAAGAACTGTAATTTCGTTACATGTAATTTATTTCTTTGTTAATTGATCATGCATCTCATTCAAAAATTTAGTTATTGTTTAATATTTGTTGATATCTTGGAAGACCAAATATCTCCTTCTTGGGGTAAATTCAGAGTACTTTCTGTGTATTGAGCATAACAAATAATTTCTAGAATTTCACTAATACGAAAATTTTCTTTTTTCAGTGACTGAATGGCAAATATTATCCAAGAATTGAGAAATGTGAGAATGTGTTGATCTTATACACACGCATCAAAAGCGTAACTTGTGGGAGATATTGAAACGATTAGCAGGTGCCAGTTGAGCTCAACTGGTAAAACCTTTGGGTGATGATACTAGAGGTCTGGGGTTTGAATCCCACTAGCATTACCTGTACATACCCTTATTCCCTACGACAATTCCATTCAATACCATTTCAACTTCTACACTTCATTATCAAATGCGAACTCAAATCCTCGCACTTGCGACCTAACGCGACCTCAGCTCCAACTTAACCACAACTCGAACTCAACTCCTCGCACTCGTGACATAACACGAACTCAAACTTAACCACAACTCGACCTCACTATCTCGCTCTTGCAAACTCACCCGAGATCAATACCTCGTCTTAACGACTTCATACGAGCTACAACCTTTATTACCAAATATCTTCCTACGTTACAAATCTTTTAGTTGATTATGTAACGTTCCCTTCATTAATTGTTATTTCAGTTATACAATTAATGAACTATCTGTTGTCCCAAATCTCCTATATAAACGAACTACGTAGGCTTGATTCTGGGACTTGGTCAATTCTAGATACGTAGGCAACTATCTTCTCCAAGATAGCTCAGCCACTTTCTTCCTCAATCTTTCTTCCCCTCTACTCCGTTCAACCCTAGCTTTTCTGTATTTACATTGGCGCCGACTGTTTGTGAACGATTTCTAATACCCTTCACCGGAAAAACCATTCTTCATTTTTTCTACCCAAAAACATGACTTCCGTCAGCCAAGAACAATTCGATTAACTCATCCAGAGACTTGATGAACATCAAGTTCAAATGCTGGTGGAGGAAAATACAGTGTTGAAAGCCACCACCGACCATAGCAACCCCACCACTCTTATTGATGATAACAATGGTGTCGGCAATCAAACCATTCCCACCACCAGCAATAACAACCCTGCTCCAACCATGGCTGACATCCAGGAAGCCCACACCAAACTTCTTCAATTTTCAGAAAGACTTGATAAGAACCATCAAGAAACCCTAAAACCTAATTCTGCTCAGATGGTAGCCACCACCACCCTCTTGAAATACAATACAGATCCCCTCCATGAAGACCTTCTCCTATAGGAACCACCCCAACACTTCATTCCACCCAAATTCAATCTGTATGATGGGAGTGGAGATCCCCTTGACTATATCCTACAATTTAAGACTAACATGGCCTTATGGCCCAAATGTAAGGACATTTTTCCTCGCCTCCTCCAAGCTTCGTTGAAAGGAAGTGCCATGGATTGGTACCATCGACTTCCAGAAAGATCCATCACGAGTTACGACCAGCTTGAATTGTTGTTTGTTACTCAATACATTCACAACAAGTGACGTAGAATCGAGGTCACCGCTCTCTTCAGATGCAAGCAGGAACCAACTGAATCTACCAAGAAATTAATACATGGAAAGATTCAAGAAAGAATGTCTTAAGGCCGATAGCCCTGATGAAAACACCTATCTCATGGCTTTCGTCTCTGGTGTTAACCCTACCTCGGCTCTGGGTAAAACAATAATCTTGGATCCTCCAACAATATTGGAAGATCTATACGTACGAGCAACGAAGTACATCAATCTTAAGGTCGCTATCTCTTCATCTGTTTAGCACGTTTCTTCAGTAGAGACGTCAAAACCAAAACCTTCTGACAAGTCCAAAACTAACAAACCTAAGGGAAAAGGTAAGTCGGCTCCTAAGAAGACTTACCCCAATCCCTTCAAGTGCACAAGAACTCAACTACTTCAACTTGTTAGGGAGGAACCATATTTCCAACCCGACATCAAAGAACTTGAACCAATTGAGGGCAATCCATTCTGCCAATTTCATAAATGTCGACATCATTCCACTGAAGATTGTCATAGTTGGAGAATTTATGCCAACAAACTGAAATCGGAAGGTCACCTAGATGACTTTCTGGCTCATTCTGAACCTGATCTCAGAGACAAAATCAACGACAATCGTCAGAAAGGCACTACGTCAAAAAGTAAGGAAGTCAGACAGATAAATATGATCATTGATGCCAGACCTCCCGAGTTATCAGCTCGCTCGAAGAAACAGAAAATACAGCATATTCATCATATTTACCAGCTTTCTCATCAAGCTGTTGTAGTACCACAGGTCCTAGGGAAAGATGCACTTATTTTTTCCCAACACGATCTCAAAAAAGTATGCACACCTCACAATGATGCTTTGGTGGTCCACGTCAACATTGGCGGTTGAGCAACAAAAAGGGTTCTCATTGACCTTGGCAGCTCGTGCGATGTATTAGTACAACATGGCTTTTAGCCAAATGGATATTCCTACTACATTGCTGCAACCACCAACAGTTACCTTGTTTGCCTTCAACTCCACTGAGACAAAGGCACTTGGTGAACTCTATCTTGCAATCTCTACTGGACAAGATGAAGACGAGGTCACAGTCAAAACGACCTTCTTCGTCTTAGATGTTCCTACCAAATTCAATGCAATATTGGGTAGGAAGTGGATCAACAAGATGCAAGCTGTGCCATCCACTTATCATTAGGTCATCAAGTTCCCTGGCCCAAGAGGCATTATGGAATTATGTGGTGATAAAATTGAGGCACATAGCTGTCATGCAATTCCAGAGGTTATTCCACTCCCTGAGAGGAAAATACTCTCACAAATAGCTGCGAGCTCACATGAGCCCACTATTCAGGAAATTACTCTGAATGAACCTACAGAGGCAAGCTCAATGCAGCCCACTATTCACAAGGTTCAATCTATTTCCATGACAGCTGCGAGCAACAAAAAGCCCACTGTCAATGACTTTCCACTTGCTGACAAAGGCAAGGATGTCATCCAACAAAATGATCCTCCAATCCTAGAGAAAAGAGAAAGAGTGAATTTAAGATCAGAAGATGATCCAAAATATGTAAACATTGGGGCTAACTTAGACCCTATTGTTAAAGAGCAACTCATTGCTGCTCTTAAGATGAATAAAAATATTTTTGGTTTTGCTTATACCGACATGCCAGGGATAGATCCCACAATTGCATGCCATAAGTTAAATGTAAATCCAAATTGCAAACCAGTCAAACAACGAGCTCGAAAACTATCAGCTCGCGTATCTAAGGCAGTCAATGCCGAGATACAAAAACTCAAAGATGCCATGTTCATCAGAGAGGTTCAATACCCAGAATGGCTGTCTAACATCGTAGCAGTCATGAAACCTAATGGTAAAGTTAGAGTGTGCATTGACTTTACCGACCTCAATAATGCATGTCCCAAAGACAGTTTTCCTCTTCCTTTGATAGATAAACTAGTAGACTCAACTGCAGGTCACGAGCTCATATCTATGATGGATGGATATTCTGGCTACAACCATATTCCCCTCGCAAAAGAAGATCAAGAAAAAACAGCTTTCATAACTGAACAAGGTACTTATTGTTATACAGTAATGCCATTTGGTTTAAGAAATTCAGGGGCTACGTATCAACGACTTGCAACAACAATGTTCGAGGACTTGATAGGTACCACTATGGAAGTTTATGTGGATGATATGATCGTCAAAAGTAAGTCACGATCAAATCACGTCGCAGATCTCCAACAAACATTCCAGAGACTTCATCAATTCAACATGAAGTTAAATCCGGAAAAATGTCTTTTTGGCATCGCATCAGGCAAATTCCTCGGATACTTGATCACACAAAGAGGAATTGAAGCAAATCCCGATAAAATCAAAACGATATTGGATATGCCCAATCCAACAACTAAAAAGCAAGTTCAAAAGCTTAGTGGAATGTTAGCAGCTCTGAATCGATTCATATCTCGTGCTTCAGACAAGCAATGACCTCTACTTCAATTCTTGAAGAAAGGTTCTAGGTACGAGTGGAATGCACAATGCCAACAGGCATTCGATGATTTAAAGCTCTACCTCATAACACCTCCTGTTATTATAGTTCCACATGACGGTGATGTTCTCGGACTCTACCTCGGAGCAACAGAGCATGCCATAAGTGTCGTTCTCTTCCGAGATGATCAAGGAATTGAAAAGCCTATCTACTTCATCAGCAAAACCCTTGCAAAATCAGAGGTACGATATACAAACTTGGAAAAAATTGGTTTAGCTTTGCTATTTGCATCTAGAAAACTTAAACCATATTTTCAAGAACATCGAATAAGAGTTATAGCTGACACACCCATAAGACAAGTTCTTCAAAACAAAAACAAGTCCACACGAATAGCAAAATGGGCTCAGGAGCTATGGGGTTATGAACTCATTTTCACCCCGAGCAATAGTAGAAAAGGTCAGGTCATCGCCGATCTCCTAGTAGATTATCCGATTGACGACCTCAACTGGGTGCCTAATAAAGAAATCCAAGACACACAACAATCCAAACATCCTACCTGGACTCTTTATATAAATGGTGCCAAAAACCATAGTGGTACTGGGTTAAGGGCTACACTCATCTCGCCTGAAGGTGTAATTCTTGAAAAATCTGTTCGATTGAATTTTACTTCGTCTAACAACGATTCCGAGTATGAAGCTCTCATCACAGGCCTCGATATGGCCAAAGAGCTCAACGTTAAGGAACTAAATATATACAGTGACTTTGAGATTGCAGTCAATCAGCTCCTTGGTGACTATGATACAAGCGAAAAAACACTCAAACAGTATCTAGAATATGCCAAAAATCTTCTCAAATATTTCATCAAATGGGAGATACAGCGTACCATACGTCAAAATAACAGACACGCAGATAGCCTTGCCTACCTCGCTTCACAAATTGATACTGAATCTCAAGGATTATTTATGTTGATGTAAGAACTATCCCAGCATATGAGATTGAAATTCATAACATAAATAAGATTTCTGATGTCAATGGTATCCCTCAACAAGACATTGAGAACTCATGGATGGCTCCAATAATAAACTACCTAAAAGGAGTTTATCCTGATGACGACGTGGAATTACGAAAGCTTGAACGCAAAACTACGTCCTCATCAATAACAGACTCTACAGAAAATCAACAGGAGGTCCACATTTAAGATGTTTACCACCTCCTCAAGCTCAAAATATACTACGTGAAATCCACCAAGGAGAATGTGGAAATCATGCTGGGGCTAGGTCACTAGCACAAAAGGCTAGGAACCAAAGTTATTTTTGGCCTTACATGCAAGGAGACTCAGAGGTCTTCGTCAACCACTATGATAAATGTCAAAGGTTTGCTCCAAGTCTAAATTAGCCAACAAGGAATTTGAAAACAATTTCAAGTCCTAGGCCATTCGCAATTTGGGGACTTGACATAGTTGGTCCATTAAAGAAAACTCCGCGACATAAATACAAATATCTACTCGTCGCAACAGATTACTTTACGAAATGGGTTGAGGCTATTCCTTTGCGTCGAATTCGTGAAATTGAAGTCGAACAATTTATTTGGAACACACATCATCACGAGATTTGGGTTACCTCATACCCTTGTAACTGATAATGGAATGCAATTTTGTGGAAACAAAATGGAGGAATTCTATTCAAAGTGGAGGATAAATCACGCTTTATCTACACCACGATACGCTCAAAGTAATGGCCAAGCAGAGGCTACCAATAAGACAATTATGAACAACTTAAAGAAAAAGTTGAAACAACACAAAGAAAAGTGGGATAAACAGCTTGACAATGTTTTGTGGGCCTATAGAACCACACAACGAACCCCCACGGGTGTGTCCCTTTTTTCTTTATGCTATGGCAAAGAGGCAGTTATTCCAACAAAGATTATTTATCTCACGATGAAGTCTGAGCTCGTAGAAAGTACAGACAATGAAGATCTTCTACGACATGAAGTAGACCTACTAGAAGAAAAAAGAGAACGAGCTGCCATCTCCACAGCTCGATATCAACAGACACTTCGAAAATCTTACAACAAAAATGTTAATCCAAGGACTTTTCATCCTGATGACCTCGTTTTAAGGAAACCTTTTCCCAACACTGTTATAGCTGAAGATGGAAAGCTAAATCCTAATTAGGAAGGTCCTTATATCATACAAAGAGATCTTGAGAACGGGGCTTATACACTTATTGATTCTGATGGTGATCCCATACCACAGCCATGGAATTCTAAGTATTTAAAGCTTTACTTACCATAATCTAGTCAATCACACATACATTTGTTCATTCATTCATTCCCATTCTATACTACTTTACTTTTCCAAAATAAACAAGTTATCATTCATGCATATTGAAAACAACTATGTTTTCAGCTCCACGAGCGCTCCAATCAAAATTCGCAGGGCAAGCCTAAGCTGGAATTCCCCACTATAGTTTTACAACCACATCAAGTTAAACTCAAAAATAAAAGTTTTTGTTTCACTTCCTCCCATCACTCAGTAACAAATTTCTACATGTTACCTACAACATCAACCTATTTGGTGGTTCATTCATTACGGTGATATCTTCACCTTCATCTCCTCCACCATTAGACGTGCCCATACCATCATCTATTCCAAGTGATTTTGCAAATCGTTTTTCTTCCTCTTCTTGTAACTTCCTTTGCAATTTGGCATCACCAGCAACTTGACACTCCTCTTTATCAGCTAAGGGGTCAAGATCAGCAATAAACTTTTTCAGCTCAGCCTCACGTCGCAGAGCTCTTTCTTCCCAATAATACAAAATTTTGCGCCAACGATTGATAGTATCAACAGATTGTGTTGCATCAGTTTCCCAGGTATTGTTGATTTCGTCTATCTCGCTCAGAGCAACTCCTCGTACGAATTCAGCCTCCTCAATCTGTGTTGACAGCTTCTTCTCTTCCTCCTCAAACGCAGATATTTCAGCTCGAGCACCAGTGAGCTCAGTCTCCATCTGCTCAATCTTCTTATCTTTTTTCGCAAGATTCTCCTCTGCCATATCCAGCTCATAGCCCCACTTTGCTCTGATAAGATTGATCTAGCGTTCATACATATAAAAATTCCTTCAGAATCCGGTTATTAGGAACATTGTACACACAAATAATTCAACATATCTTACCTTGTATAACATATGTGTCAGATCTTTATCATCACCAGATCGTGACCTCAACTTCGCCTTCACAGCGTCGTTCTTCAAAATCACCCTATCCATAAGAGACTGGCTCGTGGCATGGTTACCATGAATTCTGCTTCCTTGATCATCGGAGTAGACCATGGCAGGGAAGTGGGTGCCATCGATTGCACCCACAACATCCTAAAAGGGTGCTAAGTTAATATGCCATCGTTTTTTTTATTTAAAGAAGTCATGAGGAGGTGTAGTTTATATTACCTTAAAATATTGATGCCACCACACATCTCTAGGACCATCCGACAATGGTGAGTTCTCAGCCGTAGCATTCACAACCACTTGTCTGTACAACTCGACGCAAGCGTTTAAGACCAAATGGAAGTAGTGACTGACTGTTTGTGATGAACGCCTAAACTCAAAGAGGGTTCTACGACACCTATTGTTATGGCCAATTATAAGTAAGAACATTGCAAGTTGTTCTTCAACACATACGTATCGAGAATCGGCTAAACCTATAGTTTTCGACCTATCACATAAAAGATGGAATGTAGGCCGCTGACAGAGCGGTTTTTTGGGAATTCCTTCAGTAGTGCCTTCCCGTCTAACCTTTAGCAGTGCTAGCAAACCCAATCTGCAAGAATAAGTTAGCTCTACTAGCACTACTAAACAAGGCTATGGATGTCAAATACTATTTATAAACCTTCAATTTACAACTAAACCAATCCTAGAATTAGTGTAGAGGCAAGTAATCAGGTATCGAATCCACTCTTTCCAAGAATTGGGTACTTTAACTACAGATAAGAAACAACGATGAATGATGTCGTTTATGGAAGGATTGATTGATGGTAGAGATGATTGATTGAGAATAAAGTATGATTGAAGCAAAGAACATGTAACTAAAGCAGCAAACATGAAATATAAAAAGGGTGTGAATATGGAGAGAAAAGCGGGGTATTACTTTGTTTCATAGGCAAGTTTCCAAATTAACTACTCATGTTTTTGTTTACCATACACCTAACCATAAACTCATAGACAAGCAATAATTAGGGTTGGTGAGTTCCCT
>JABWDY010000110.1:12590-26733 GCA_013358455.1 Thalictrum thalictroides | reverse complement strand
TCTCTGACTCTCTATTGCTCTTCTGAATTTATTTTTTGGATTTTAGCTCAAAATCAAATTCAATTAGAGAGCATTGGAAGAGGTGTTTGCAATCATTTCCTAAGAATGGTACTACCCTTTTTTTCTTTTTCAATATTTTCTATTGAAATATTATTAATGTTGTTGTAAGTTGTCACATACTCACATTCATTCTCTTGTTTTTGAAGGGATTTTGCCAATATGGGGATTCTTGTATATATATCCATCCAATGCCACAACATTTGCAAAACCCAATTGCACAACTAAAGCCTGCAGCAGGTAACTAAATATCTATTTGACATTGTTTTCAACTTCTTTATGAGTACAAATTGATACCAAAACTATTAACAAAATGCTCCAACCATCTCTTGAATATGTTTTACCATAATTAATGGATGTACGTATGTGTTGAATGCATCTCTTTATTCTTGACAAGGCTTTACTTATGAGTAATGGCAACTATTAAGTTGGGGAAAACAAGTGAATTGTAAAAAGTTCATGAGAAGGTTATAAATGTTACAATTTTCAATTATTTTGATATGAAAATAATTGCAAAGAGGGAAGGACATATTTATGTGACTAAATCATCTATTATTGGTAAAGACTTAAAGTGCTCAGCTTCTCCCTTGGACTAGGATTTTAGGTGGCCGCATTGGTTTGGAATTAGCCATGTAGATTTGTTCATTACTTTTTACTTCTAATTTGAAGATGCCTACATCATGGTAGATAGGTTCTGGTCTATCCACGAATGGTAGTCTGCTATTTGTGAAATGGATGGAATTTGGTTTGTAACCAATGAAATTTTGGAGCTGAGAGAGGGAAGGAGTTGTTATAACCCACAAAGAAGTCATTGCCACCTTTTCCACCTTCTTCCAATCTTTACTCCTATCCCTAAAAGGATTTACATAAAAAAGGAGACGATCAATCACTCTTTCCTAGACCTTTCAATCACAATAGCAGTGTGGCGTAACAGATTTAGAGAGAATATGCAGTTCGAAGGAAGTATTACACATGTTTTGGAACAGTGAAAATGCAACCACGTTCTGAATGTTGACGGATGATTTGGAAGGTCTTGCTTCGTGCCATTTATTGTGTCTTTTAGGTAGAAAGAAGTGCAATGACTTTCAAAAGGAATAAGCACTTTGATGGATTGTATCATTCGCAACAGTAATTCTGAATGATGGGCGGTTTGGATTATTTTCTTGCCTATCATGAGACCAGTTAGTTACGATGATTCATTAAAACACAGGTCAATTTTTTCATTACCATAATACTTAGGTTCAGTGTGATCATCTCCATCACACATGCTGTGTCTTCTTCGTTCTCACCATCTCGGGATGCCCTTAGACGCAAAATTCAAGTCCAGACAAGTTTGGGATCCGATTATTGGCAGGGTGCATCAAAGATTGGGAGGTTGCCAAAGGAAAATGTTGAAAGGGGGTCGTTTGATGTTACTTGCCTATTTGTTACATGTCACTTCTAGTTATGCCTGTAAGACCAGCTCAAAGAGGGATGATGAAGGCTTTTTTTGTGGCGATCAACGGAAGTTAAGCTCAAATATCACCTTCTAGGCTGTGATACAGTATACCAACTGGTTGCTTGGGTATTTGAAAATTGGTACAAATGAGCGAGCTCCAAGGGGTAAAATGTTATGAAGGTTTGCGTTGAGAAGAATTGTTTGTGGAAGGTGGTCATTGAATCGAAATATGGCAGAGCATAGAATGGTTGGTGGCCAAGGCAGGTATCTAGATAGTTATGTGGAGAGATAGCTTTCCTTCATTTCAGAGATGGTATCACTTGTAAACTGGGCAGTAGCAACTAAATTTGATTCTGGTGGGGCATTTGGGCTAGTTACAGACCTTGCACAAGCGATTTCATTGTATTTTCAATGTCTGTAATAACAAATTGGGAGTTTTCAATAGTTGGCCAGTTGATGGAGAAGTCATGAATTGGAATTTGCAGTTGAACGACCATTGTATGATTGGGAACAGGGCCAGCTAATGGAGTTGTTATTGGGTGGCATGACTTTGAGTGATTATGCAGACTCTTGAAGATGAAAATGGGAGAGAGAAGGACATTTCTCAGCCAAGTCCTTCTATAACAAATTGATGGAGATTGAGAGAGGTACTATTGACGGTGAACAACAGTTTCCTTCTTGGATGATTTGGTGTAAACCAATTCCTACTAAGTGTAAGTTGTTCTTCTGGTGCACTCTTTGGGAGGACACTTACCAAGGAAAACTTGAATCACAGAGAAACAACAGTTTCGTTCTCAGTGCAATGTTTTGAATGAATCAATCAGCTGTTTGTTCTTGCATTGCCTGTTGGCTTTGGAAGTGGAGTAATCAGACAATGCCGTGAAGTACATAGTCATCCTGTCCTCTGATTCTGTTAAGGAGCTATTGTTGTAAAACATAATCTTGTTAGCTTCTGTCATGGAGTAGGACAAATGAGAGGTGGTCGCAATTCTTTGGTATCAATTGGGTGGATTTGGTCATCATTTTTGTTTTCTAAGTTGAAGGTGTCTACATCATGGCCTAGAGTTTCTGGTCTATTGCCAAACCAGTTTCCTCTATTTGTTAATTATATACCGAATTTGGTTTCCAACCAATGAAATCTGGAGTTGAAAGAGTGAAGGGGTTGTTAAACCCACACAGTAGTCATTATCACCTATGCTTTCCACATTCTGCAAAACTTTGCTCGCTTCCCTACTTATGGCATAAGAGAGTTTAGAGGAATGTGCAGTTTGAAGGAAGTATTGCACACTTTTTGGAACATTGGAATCATAAGAAGTTTCGAATGTTGGCTGGCTTATTTCATGCCATTTATTGGTTCTTGTGGCTAGAAAAAAGTGCAATGAGTCAATGACTTTCCAAGGCAAAAACATGTTGATGGTGTGTGTCATTTGCAACATCATTTTCCAATGCTGAATGTGAATTTTTTTTTCTTGCCTTTTCACGAGGGGAGTTAGTTATGACTACTTCAGCCGTCCTTTTGTTCTTTGTTATCCTTCAATTTTCTTTAGAGTACTCCTCATTAGTAGTATCCTTCAGTTTTTGTGTGATTGTGTTATTGGTTTAAATTCTTTTATTCTATCAAGTTTGTTTTAACAAGACAGATGTAAGTACTTCAGTGATAACTGATAATGTAGCAATAAGGTAAATTTACAAGTCAGCCATAACTAGTTGTGTGCTTCCATAAATGGGACATATGTAATTCTTTTACTATCTCAGTCGCTCTCCACTCCTAAATATTTCACTTTTGTTACATGCAGAGGATGCAGTTAGAGGTGGAATGGGCATTTCGTTGGGTAATTTACCTACATCACTGAGGCCTCCTCCCGAAGGTGGATACCCTTCTCTTCCCTTTGTAGACTGGGGATAGATCCTCTTATGTGGCTCCCCAGTTATGTATGTAGTGATTATATTATACCCATATATATCAAATGCAAGTCCTGATTTTCTTATTGGTTTTCGTGTTTCATAACACATTGTTGATTGTACTGTGGTTTTAGTGTTTCATACTATTGATGTTGCTTAAGACACTACTAAGACAATTATGGACACTTGCCTACTTGGTACTGCATTTTTCTACTAATTTGTCTGAGTTAAAGTTAAATTTGTGTCGTCCATGGTTGTCTATACCACATGATATAGTGGTTAGGATCTGGTTCACATTTTCAGGAAGAGGCAACATTGAAAGCAGTTAATATAGAACGAATAAATTGAGAGATGAAGGCAGACTAGTTGTATGGAGCCCTTTTGTTCCAATTTAGGATTACTTTATTTAATTATCGAACGTAGATGTCGAGCTACCTTGAAATAGTAGCACCGAACAGCCTTAGATGTTGATAGTTTGAGATGCTTTGTGAGATTAGCTATGCATCTACTGCATATATGTCACAACTAGTACACCAGGATTGAACCACAAAAATGAATTTCAAATTATTTAGATACATTATTAAAATTTGAAATGCAAAATGCTCAATTGCTCATCATGATATATGTAAAACTGCAATAAAGATACTTTGGTAACATTCAGAAACAGAAAATACAACTAGAGTATATAAACTGAAACAGTGAGACTTAAATGTAGCTCCTACACACCAAAGGAGCCCATCTAACACATAATTAACTCAAATAGATGATTTACTGGCTTGTTTCATTAACAAATTCACTGAAAACCAAACCTCTGGGCTATACCTCACCAATGAGACTGACACCACCTAGCATTCATCTCTTTATATTGTCAAACCAGTATAGTGTGATATAAACAAACACCTACTCTCTACTTAACAAACAAACACAACACAGTTCTATATACCATGCGAAACAAAAACTCAGTTAATTTGTGAGAACGTGACCCGCAAAGTTGAAAATGTAAAGGCAAGGCCTGATGTTGCAGGGATATTTTGTAGCTTACATGTTGCGAGTAGGTAATAAGCTTTAACAGTAGTACCAGGCCAGCTAGGTACCCCAGTAAATGCTACAGCCGTGAATATCAGGAGTGACCACGGAATGAAAGCAATTTATACCCAAGAATGGTCTCTCAGCCACAAACTAGGAAGTGCTACTAGGGCAGCAATAACAGTGAGATTTTTAGATTTAGATATATACAGTAGGTGATTACAAGGGAGTTTAAGGTGCGTCCCAGCAAACACACTGGTTAAATTATCACTCAAAGAGATGGTGCAACAAACAAGAGCCATGGAGATGTGCACATGCTAGATTGCTATCCCAAGTCCCAGAGCCTGATACCATTGTTAAGGTTTTCAATATGCTACTGCAAATTACCTTCCTTCAGCAACACAAGATGTACTGAACCGTGTGTATTTACGAAACTCGAAATTATCAGGAAACTTATATTACCTATAAGCATACCAACCACGTTATGATCAAATGAGCAAATAAACTATTGTCATTGACACTGGGCTCAAATGCTCACCACTAAATGATGGCAGAACATACAACTCAGTTTTTCTACATATTTTAGACTCTACAACTTTGGGATCAGTCACTGCAATCTCCAACACCTCAATATCAAATGCACAATTATACGCCTTCTTTTTCTCCACACAGATATTGCAATTTGACAAATACATTCTTCTCTGCCAATTCTGCACCATGCATGGACTCACTTACAGCTTGATTTCGGTCTGGTAGCTTAACCACCGATTTCACGTGCAATAAGATGGACTCCCAGTGACCAGTCCATATATTGTTAGAAGTAATCGAGTCACAAGATGCTAATAGAACATGAGGACTACGTTCAACATGTTTGTAGGCAGAGAAGGTGACTGGTGCATTTATCAGGAGAGTCATAGCTTATGTAGGCTTATCTTACAATTTCTGGAGAATATCCACATATGGGAGTGAGAGTTGAGTGTACTGTAGTGATCATGCTGATTCAACAATGAGGTTCAAGAGAGTAGCTATGTTCTATCAATATGACTGTATGAACAACGACGTTGGCAAATTGAAAAAAGTGTTTTTTTGTTACAAAAGCGCAAACAGATTTACGGTTAGTAGGTTACATCAGAAATGCTTTTGCATGACTGTGGAAAAAGTGTTTGTTGCGATCACTTAGTGAAGTAAGGTTATCCATCCAGATTATATATAGATACCATCACTATATATGTTCGTATTTATATGAAAATTGAAGCCCCATGAGACTCTATTTGAGAAGATGAATCCTTATAAGATCAGGGGATATTGTATAGAAGACAGTGTCTTACATCTTGTCCATTTCTACTCTACCTGCTTAATAAGACAAAACCGCGATAATGCAAGGAATTTGAAAGCTTGTATATCTGTGGGTAATACATAAAACAAGCCATTACCTAATATTTCCCGCTTTGATAACATAATGTGATACAAAGAGGAGTAGCTAAAACAGGATCAAGGCATTGCACCCAGAGTTTATTGTTTCATAAAAACATCCCACTGTTTCTGATTTATTGTATCGGTACAAGGAAAGAAATATATAATTGAAACTATTATCTCAAATATTGATTTTATGGAACTCAAATAGCAAGTGGAGCAGATGGAGTAGCATTTACCCTCCTAGGATAATTGATTCCTATGTATCTTAGAATAAAACAAAGAACATATCCAGCTCCCACAAGTATGACCACCACTATTGCAATGATAATCGCACATATAACTCCTAGAAGTGTACGTAGTTGAGCAAGAACAGCTGCATTGGGGGGTGGAGGGCAATTGGGGGGTGGAGGAGGTGGAGGGCAAATGCAAACACAATTTCCATTAGAAGTACTGTTTGGGACAACATGAACTTCACGAATTGTTGTTGAATAAGAAGAAGATAAAGGGATTAAGGCAAAGATGAAGGTTATTGCTATCCAAGAAGACATTGTAACTAGTTTAGTTCTGATCTGAGTAGGCATATATATAAGATCATGAGATATATAAGAAATGAATATATATAAGGATCATGAGATATACATTCATTATCTACATTCATTACCTTTACCACTTACTAAGGACTAGTTTAGATAAAGTAACTGGTAAATGTCAAAATCAATATTGCTCCAATACACATACCATTTCAACAAGCAACCTTTTCCTTACTTTATATAAGCCATCTCTTCAAAGTTCAACCTCCTTCCATTTTGTGAGACTCTTGACAGTATTCAATATGATAGAAACAATCAAACAATGCAAGCAGAAAAGGACAGGTAACTCACAGAATAATACTTGCTTTTCAAAATCATGATAAATGTGGAAATGTGACCCTTAGGCTCTTCCATGTTAGTCTAAATACATATATTGAGTTGAAGATAACTCTATGAAAGTGTACAGTATCCGTACATTAACTCAAAGTTCAGAAGTTTTGTTCTTCACACGGGCATTCTTGTGAGGTTAGAGAAAGCTTCTTGTCCATATGTTCTTGGTTTGAAGAATAGGGTTGTTGAACCCGAAACCAACATGGCCATTTCCTGAATCCAAGTTCATACCCTTCTAAGTCACACTCCACAAAAAAAAATCTACCAACCCTCTCAATTTACAAAACCATCAACTTGATTAAGTAGTTTGGTTTGTTTACTGTCAGTATGATGTGGCAATCATATTCTTATCATGGAAGAGCGTCATACAAATAGCTTTAGCTAAACTAGGATACATGTAAAGTAACTACAAGGCAAAAATAGGAATAACAACCATGCACAATTTAAAACTTAGGTGGTTTCCAGCCAAACCTCAAAATTCAAAACATAAGAGCCCTATTGAGTACAGATTATGTACATCTTGCCCTACTTTTCGTCCCGAAACACCTTTTAACTTTACAGCATACTGTTGATAGAGACAAGATTTTAATAAATAGACTTTTTCTTAGTCATAATTTGGGAAATGCTTATAACCATAATCAATAAGCATAATTCTATTATCATGGGTGCTTAAAGAAATGAACAAAGTGTAGGAGCTTTGATTAACATTGCGTACTTCACATGAGTGGTTAACTAAATGCGTGATGCTTCCTGCCCTTGTTGCATCAATCACAAACTCATCTCCATTCGGAACATATATGTCCCAGCACCCTGCATAAGATTGAAGAAAAAAGTGTTATGCCAATGGTAGACTGGTAGCCTCAATCTACTCCACCATACCTTTTCATCTAACATGGAAATATCAAACTTCTCAAGATTATTCAGCATTAGTAAACAAAAGTAGTTACGGTTGATGTTGCATTTTACACTATCCCATTGGTATACGATTACATTTAGCCTCACACAACAAGAGACTAGAAACAATAACATACTGGGATAGAATAGATGCATATAAAACACACAAGCAGCGAAATGTGCTACATTGTGAAGTTTTCAGTTCCCTTCATAGCATGAAGAGAATTTGCAACTTAACAATAAATGTCAAGGTATTTGTATGATGCCTAGTGATAAGTTGTTGCTTATAGTTACATTAAAATTTATGGATGTCTGATTGTAGGTACCGTATATACTCTGAGTCACTGGGCTAAGATACGATGGAAGGTCATAGAAACTGCCAGTGACTTGGAAAGCTGTGAAGAGTATTTCCATAACCAAAATAATTAATCACTTAAATCTTAGTGATAATACCTCTGAATCCACAGTATTTTTTTTTTCTTTTGTTTGGGTATCTACATCCCCAAACTTTACTATTTGACAAATGATACATTGAACAAATGAAACCTACTTAACTGAACACAATTTGGTCCAAATTCCATTTTCTGTTAATAGAAGAGGTTGAAGTGTGAAAACATATAGGCCATAACATTGAATAAGAACTTACCACCAATGAGTTGTATATGAAATGTTCTCTTCTGTCAGCAACTGAAGACCTAACAAGTTCACCAGTGTACTCAATCACCTAAAGAAACAATAAAGATAGTTTATGTATACATGCAATGTGAAACCACACTTGTAACACTACATTAAGACCACAAATTTAGTCTACCATGTCTCCTGCTTTATGTGAATTGCAAATACCCTGAACTTGTGTATTCCTGATTTCCCAACAAGCGAGAATAGTAGTTACGCACACAAAGAACTTGGGTCCATTACCAACCAAAATGAGAGAGAGAGCGAGAGAGGCTCGGTACGGTCCGTCCGTATGCGGACTGGAGCTTTCCGTTAAAAACTCATGTGCTATTCTAAATAAACTAGCGTAAATCTGGTTTTTTCTTCCGGGTCATAAGAAACCCAGTTAAGACCCATTTAAACATTAGTTGTTATTCGTACTTCTCTCTCTCAATTGTTACATACTTACATCTTCTCTGTCACTGTCAGTACTCTTTCTCTGCCATATACTCTTTCTCTCAACTACTCTAAATCTACATTTACATCTTCTAAAATTTAATGAATTTTTAGAATATATAGACACAAAATCTCTTCCATCTTCTTCATCATATTGTAAAATTTCTAAATTTTATTGATAGGGAAAACCCACATCTCCTTTCCTAAAATTATAGTTTGTAGAATTGATATTGACTTTCAACATTCCCCCCAAAAAAGGCTTGTGATCTTTGAATATTTACTTGTTTGATTGAGATTTTGATTAAACTTGGTAGTTATTTGCTCTGAAAAGGATTAAAATATAGGCATATAACCAAACTAAGAGTGAAACTCAACAAAAGGAGAGACCTAAATAAAACAGAGAACACCAGGAAATACCTTCAATTGATATGTTCGGTTCTAAATTTTTTTCAAGAAAAACATTACTCAATCTGGCTTCTAAGTTTGTTCTTCAAACATTCTAGGTTATCTAGTTTTCATTTTAATTCTTTTTTTTGTTTCAAGACAAACAAGTTGGAGTTGAAAATAATACCCAATTCATTATTTTCAATTAATCTCTCTAATCTATTAGAATTGCTATTTCTTCAGATTGAAAATAAATAAACACCAGAGATGAGAGAGAGAAGAACAAACAGAGAAACACGGACAATTAGCAATGGTAAGCCACAAAAAGAGAAAGTAAGCTACTAAATTTAACTGGGCTTTTTATGGGCTTTCTTTGATCCGGTAGAAAAAACCATTTTTACGTCAAATTTTAGTCGGAATGAAAAAAAATCTGTATTCCTAAGCAAAAAACTCTGGGACTGATTAATTTATGGGTGAGGTAGCTTACCAAATGCTCATCACTTTCTAATGGTTTCCCTCATGTAGTTGTACTTTTCAGCTATAGAAAGGACATAGTTGGATGCATCAAGTTGAGACATTTTTGTACTTTGAAAGTTAGAAGAAATTCTTGATGTCGTGCTCTCATTGGATGGGGACGAATTTTGCACAGCTCCATTTTGGTCGTAACCAGTAACCAAGTACAGTTTGTTTTCCACATATAACCGCTTCAATGATGCAGCAGCAAGAACTTATGGTTCTTTACGCACCCTCCTCCCTAGAAAATCATAAGGTTCTGTTTCAGTAATAGGAAAAGAAAAATATGACCAAAAAAAAAAACCTATGAATGAATCAAGCAACTCAACAGCCCTGACAGTTGACAACAGAAAGAGTTGACAAAAATAGCTATCAGTACCCTTATTGGATAAAGGATGTAACACTTCTAATAATATTAGAGCAGCAGTATTATATAAAAATATTTCAAACCACACCACTAAAACTCTGCTTTCCTCTATGAGTTCTACTGAATCGAAAATACTCTAAACCAATTGACGACTCAGGAAATTAAAGCAAACTACAGAATCTTCTATAAAATTATCATGACAAAGATATATAATATCTTTTCTGTCATTTGTGGTCGCATCCAAATCAATAATATCTTCCAATTTGAATTGTTTTCACTTTTCCAGCATAATACTAACTTATGTGTAGTTCATAGAAATGACAAACTAAAGGAAAAGAAAGTAAGCTTACCGCTATGAGCACAGCCAGAAGGATTAGATGGAAAAACACAATTGGAACAATGACGAAAAACTGGCCGCAATTGATCGTCAGAAGGTGAACATTCATTTGATGGTTTCTTGTACTTCTTGTGATATGAAAATAGACGAATGCATTGATCCTCATCATCCTCATCAAAAGACCTTAGATGAAGCTTGTTTTTGTCTTCAAGCTGGAAAAACACAGAAACCCAGAGAACAAGATCCACTCATGCATTAGATCTTCAGAACCACGAAATTCAGTTTTGCATCAATATTATTAGAGTAAGAGTTGGCAGAATTGAAGTGAACACAAACCAATTCAATGTTGAAAAAGAGAAAGTTGAATGTCAGTGAGAACAAAATATTACCTCAACACAAAGACCAGCAGCACAGTGGATGATATGCTACAAAGCAGGTACTCATGGAACACTGAAAGATAAATATATCATTAAAAAAAACAAGGTTTCTGAAAAGATTGTATAGGAAGTAAAAGGTATTGTAGGCTTTTAGTGTGTGGTTTAGTCCCACATAGCTTAGATATAAGTTCTATGTGGTCTCACTCTCTATATATAGAGAGATAGCTTCTTTGTAGTTTTAACCTATTATAATCAATATAATTTCATCTTTTATATTTCTAGTTGATATCAAAGCCCCAGGTTAGGTCTTTTTCGGCCACCGGTGATGCTAACTCCGGCGCCGATGGCCGGATCTCCTTCAAAAGTCAATTTTCTTCTTCTTTTCTTGTTTCCGCTAATTTTCTGCCCTAGTGCTGCTGTTTTTCCCCTCTGGTACTGTTCATTGCGATACTGTTCACGGCTACTGTTCACAAATCACTATTCATCGGGGGCACTGTTCACAAATCACTATTCATCGGGGGCACTGTTCACAAATCACTATTCATCGTTATTGTTCATCGGCACTGTTCATCATTACTGTTTATAGAGTACTGTTCATCGTTACTGTTCACGAATCACTATTCATCGAAGTTTCTTCAAGTTTGTTGTTTGTGTCAATGGTATGCGCCGCTCTATTCCAACTCTTTTTAGGGTTTGTCTGCGTTGTTGATGTCAACTTGTCAAGCGCTCTTGTCCAGCCTTTTCTAATTAAGTTCAACCCTTTCTAGGGTCTCGTTGCGTTGTTGATGTCATGCGTCATTCCTTTTAGGGTTTTATCTGCGTTGTTGATATCAACTT
Source organism: Thalictrum thalictroides (assembly GCA_013358455.1). Classification (NCBI taxonomy): domain Eukaryota; kingdom Viridiplantae; phylum Streptophyta; class Magnoliopsida; order Ranunculales; family Ranunculaceae; genus Thalictrum; species Thalictrum thalictroides. The sequence goes on along the minus strand of JABWDY010000110.1, from coordinate 15,155 downwards.
CTCAAGCGCTCTAAGGCAGCCCTTTCTAGGGCCTTGTTGCGTTGTTGACGTCATACGCCATTTTTGGGCATTCTCCGTGTTGTTGCCGCATCTATAAGACGGCTCCAATGCTTTCTTCTGACCCTCTCCTCTCCAAAGCATTTTTTTGCGCTACCACCACATACGTTTCTACGCCGTCATCCATCCACAGTTTATCGTTTTAGTCTATTTTTATCCTTGAGTAGCTTATCTTTGTCATGTAATTGAATTTATATCATATGTTTTGTAGAAAGTAAATTCTAGCTATCGAAAAGTACATGCCCTACCAATCACCACCACCACCTTCGACGTCTCTGCAGCTGGACATCCTTGCATACGGTTCTTCTCGCAGCCAGTAATCCCTGCCGTTGGATATCTCTCCAGGTTTCATTGTCAAAATACTTTATGGGGAATATGAGAGAACTTCTTTGTATTTCAAGCTAACTTTCTGAGTTTGAAAGTTCAGCTTGGGGGGGAGTATAGGAAGTAGAAGGTATTGTAGGCTTTTAATGTGTGGTTTAGTCCCACATAGCTTAGATATAAGTTCTATGTGGTCTCACTCTCTATATATATATAGAGATAGCTTCTTTGTAGTTTTAACCTATTATAATCAAAATAATTTCATCTTTTATATTTCTAGTGATTGCAACTAAGAATACAAATTTAAAAGCTGGTATACAAGAAAAGATTAGTAACACAAGATGCAGGAATGTTATATGCCAAACAAATGACTGTAAACATTTGATAAATAAATTGATTATCTATTAGACAGAATAAGAAGAGTAACACGAAATACAGAAAAAGTTGATAAGCGCCAAAATGATGTACAACTGTACATACAAATCTTAAAACCATGATTCAATCATACATATCTGATATTTTCTTATATATAGATTGGAAACTCCCTCTATGATCATTAACAAGCCCCTGATTCTGAATGGTGTTCTCAGTCCCAATGAAGTCAAGTATTATGTTTGTTGGCCAGGTATTGTTTGCAATGTTGATGTGGACTAGGCATATGTTAAATGTCAGTTTCTTCTTTGGGACATATAGGTTTGGAGTAAACAGAGAGGAAAGGACAAGCAGTTGTGTGTACTCTGCCACATCCCACATTTTACTTTTTGTAGCTAGTCAATAATTCTGAATTCTCCCTCTCGTCTTTTACAAAGCTCCCTTCTTCTCTTTAATCTAATGGTTGAGCTAAACATGTACCAATTTCACTACTTTGAAGGCTTTAAAATGTTCAAAAAGGGATTGAGGTGTTCACCACTAGAATTTGAGGATTATCCCATTGTTTTCCTGTGGGAAGAATGACATGTTATCGTTTTCGAAAAGAGTGCTAGCCTACTAGGTTAAATAGAGAGATTTCCAATTTAAAATTTAATCTATGTAAGAGAGGTGGGGGGTAAGTGAGATAAGTTTTAGTTTTAAAATCGAGCAATCTATTGATCTGACAGAGTTATTACATAATCCAAGGTCGTTCAAAATTTACCTGAATGCAAGCTCCATAAGTAACACTGCAAACCGCATATGCTACACAAAAGCTTTCACCTGTCCCGTATAACATATTAAACAAAAGGAAATGAGCTAAAACTCTTGTTTTACTTGGATAAAATGAGAAAGAGAAAGAGAAAATGGCACATCATATAACACGATCTAATTAATCCACATTGAATGCCTGAAGAGTCAAGATGGTGTCCATGTGTTTGAAGTTTGAACAGTTGACATGTCATCTTAAACACCAATTCATTTTATATACAAACAACCAAATACCTTATTGATTCTGCTTAGTCCATCAATGGGTTCCATCCTCTGTATATCTAAGAGGCAGGTTTTTGCAAATAGATAAATTAACTTGACATGAGTATGAATATTTATCTGATTATAAATTTATAACTATATACAAGTTCAAATATTACACATACCAGGTATCCATATTGCACAGACCAGATGAGCCCATCGTCCATCTGTTGTAGGCTTCATTGCACAACCTAAAAGGTCAATTCCCAGTTTCAAAAACTGCAATTCTATGATTACAAACAGGAATTTCTAGAAGGATATAATACCTATAACAGGACAAAGGCAGCAGAGAGGAGGATATTCAGGTTCTTCTGGGCGACATAAATTACACGGCCATAGTACCCATCAACTGGTTTTACTTCACTGTAGCACCTTGCATGTACCTGACAAATTGTCTGAAGCTTAGGTAAACATAGGTAAGTAGAGATGTGAATACATAGGTAAACCTTTTGCCTTCACAAAAGGGGGCCGAAACCATATCAACATATAGCATTGCAAAAAGGGTTACAGTAAGTACATGATCACTAGTGTCATAGTTAAACAGCATCCAGAATATGATAAATGTTAGTTGAGAACAAATAAAGATGACAAAAGAAAACTCCTTACCATCATTTGACATTTACCACACTGCAGATTGCAGAAATAGATTGTTTATGCATTCCTGAAAGAGTAACAAATTTGTTATCAGTTTAATCATTTGAATATATAAATGAAATAATATAAAAATTGTAAGAAACTAATAAAACA
>JABWDY010000103.1:0-10224 GCA_013358455.1 Thalictrum thalictroides | reverse complement strand
GCAGATAGGTGGTGGTTTCTTCTTGGGAAGCCATTGGAGAATTAAGGTTTCTCAAGAAGATTGGGGGTGGCTTTTGGATGGGATGGATTTGCTTCTGATATGATCAGAAACCTACAGTCGGCGCCAAATGTATTAACCTAATTTTAGACTAACACACTACTTTAGGTCGGATGGATAATGAGGACCAAAAGGGGGATTTGATAATGGGAAGGGCTGCACTTCGGTTGAGGTCGAAGTTGCCTACGTACTCCAGTTCGGGGATGTTGAACTTTGAGATCAAGCCACCGTAGTTCTTAGGTTTTATAGAAGATGATGACGCGGTGATTGAGAGATCTTCCTTGATACGCAAGATAACCGATATGATTTGATTTGGCAATCAAATCATTAAGTGATTGAGTTATAGAAGGTAACAAATAATCCGCGTGCCGATCGGATATCTTCAGTTTCTTATTGTGATACGCTTCTATTTTAGTACTGACCGAACTGATAGATCGAATGAAGTAGGTCGATGATGTCATATCAGGTCGGGTCGATAGTACTTCTCCAGGTCGATTATGATGCCACGTGTCGCCTTTTGATTGGTTGATGAATGTAGTACCACTACATTCAGCCAGTAAAAAGTGCCTGAATCAACAATCTTATTGTGAGGCTCAATTCTATTCCAGAAATATCAAGAGTTAGCTTCATATATAGTTTCTGATGGCATCATGAGCTTCGGTATACAAGCAGGGGAAATATCCAAAGGTTCAGTTCTGGACTGCATCAGCTTGTGGATTCATGGATATATCCATTACAGGGAACTCATCAATAGAGGTCTTATACCACTGAAAGGTATCATTTCTGCCAATTTTACTGTTCTAATTACTTGATGAACCCTATTTTTAGAGTGGTAGGTACATTCGAGTCATAATGTAGTTAAGCTTGATCATCAATGAACTTAAAAAACTCTTATATCAGTGAACAGTCGCATAGAGCTTAACATGTTAAGTTATGATCACTTAATTGGTTCCTAGACGGATGGATCCAGGAATTTGAGTTGGGGGATGCACAGTTATATGGAACCTATGTGCCAGGGGGGTGCGATTAATATTTTGGCTATAATTTTTGTATTTATACAAGAAACATAGTAGAAATATTAAAAACGATCGAAGTTTGGGGGGTGGGACCGCACCCGGCACACCCCCCTGGATCCGTCTTTGTTCCTAGATCAAAGGTAATATTGTTTTTACTAAACTTAAAATTGTTTATTTTGTTTTATCCATATGTCGCAGATGAGAGTTATCTAAGCAATGGTTACCTTGACACCCCGATAGACTGGATACCTGCTGGAATGAGAAATATTCGACTCAAGGACCTGCCAAGCTTTATTAGAACAACTGACCGTGATGATATTATGCCAAACTTCTTGGGGGAGCAAGTACAGAATTGCCTTAAGTCTTCAGCAATAATCTTCAATACCTTTGATGAGCTCGAACAGGAGGTTTTGAATGCAATTGTTGCTAGCTAAGTTTCCTCGCATATATATATATATACCATTGGTCTGTTACCATTGCTAAGCAAAGTAGCAAACAACTACCTGAAAATAAGTTGAAATCGATGAGCTCAAGCCTATGGAAAGAAGACTCAAGTTGCTTTAGACTGGTTACACGGAAAAAGTTCAAACTCAGTTGTTTATATTGTTGAAACAAATTGAAGTCTGACAGCCCAGTTCAGAAAACTGCGGTCTGTCAGATTTTGCGACGCGCATTTCGATAGTTTGTAGACATCGAAAACTTGCGTTCTTGGATGGAATGGATTCCCCTTGTCGAGTACTACAAAATGGTATACTCGAGAGTCAAATTTGGATCCAAGATAAATGAGAAATTCACGTCCAAAGTCGAGTATTTTAATGGACAAATTGGTTGAAATGAGATAGTCCCACCTTGTGAAATGGATAACTTGGAAACACCTATAGATATAAATGGTTGAACATAAAGGGTGTAGCCCTTTGGGTTACCACTAATGTGTAATGGAGCGGAGCCATGCATGGGCCATGGCCCAAGTCCAAACACCACACGCGGCGCCGCCGCCGTCCGACCGGCTCGGTTTGGTTTGGATTGGATTGGATCAAGACTTGTCTAATATCTTTTTGGCCCAAAATAGTTTTGTGGACTTGAAGAGCAAGTAATATCCAAATCCATATCTGTTTTGGTTTCCGAGTAAATGGGCTTTAAGTAATTGGATATCCAAATCCGTTTTGGTTTCCAAGTAAACCCTAACCCTAATTCTCCATCATCACGAAATCTCATTGCCTATAAATAGAAAGAGAAGTCTTCATACACAGTAGCCACAATACACCGTAGAAACACAAGCATTCCTCTCCCTTTTCTTGTCTGTCCGTCTGTATTGAGAGTGCAGCATAGTTCTAGTTCGACAGGCTTTTGCAGGGAGTGTTAAACCTCAGAAGTTGCAGTAGCAGTTGTATCCTGGGAGACTATTTGCTGGTAAACCGAAGCACATCGGGGCAAATTTTGTCTTAAGGACAGTGACCGAGTCACGATTCTGCTAAGTAAGTTTGTTCTGATTTTGATTACTGTTTCATAATACTGTGTTAATGTGTTTATTGGTGATTACAGCTCCTACATATATAAACTTTGGTAGTATAACAGCTGTTATGACTGAACAAAACTTGATCGAATTTTCTTGGGGACTTGCAGATAGCAATCACCCCTTTTGTGGATTATTAAACCATATGTAGTAATGGGTGGTTCAGAATACCGGCATTATTCACTAAAGCCACAAAAGATCGAGGAATGCCAACAAGCTGGTGTCCCCAAGACCAGGTTCTCTCACACCCTTCGGTTGGAGGATTTCTAACACATGCTGGGTGGAATTCAACTACTGAAAGTATATGTGCTGGTGTACCAGTGATTTGTTGTCCTTTTTTTGCAGAACAACAAACCAATATTGTCGATATGCACGCACGACTTTGGAGATAGGCATGGAGATTGATAAAAATGTGAAGGAGAGGACATTCAGGAACTTTTTGAAGATTTGATGGAAGGAGACAAAGGGAAGAACTCGAGGCAGAAGGCCTTGTACTTGAAGGGAAAAGCTGAAGATGCTACCAAAAAAGGAGGATCATATGACAAGAACTTCGATACATTAATGAAAGAGACCCACCACCTAAAATAATGAATAATTATTTCTTTAAATTATGCCCGAGAGAAGTTCCAATATAAATAAGTTCTTTATGTATTCAAGTAAATATGTTTTAAGTGCGAGGATTTCTATTGTGATAAACCATAGGCTATGGTTTTTAGTTTCCTAGACGTAAATTTCTTTTATTCAATTATACAATTTGATCTGCTAAATAAATCAATATTTGTGTACAGTTGGGAATATACCCCTGCAAAGCCTACTGGCATTGGAACCCATCAGCATGGCAGGGAAAGTTGGCTTCTTCTTGCAGTTTGATTTGTATATGCTGCCTTCAAGCACCATCATATCCCAAGTTAGTACATCATTTTAAAGCAGACTCAAAGGATTCCATTCCTTCTGTCGAGTACTTTGATGTGCGACAATCAGGGACGGATCCAAGGGGGTGCACTGGGGTGCGGTCGCACCCCCCAAAGTTCAATTTTTTTAATATTTCTACTATGTTTCTTATATAAATACAAAAATTATAGCCAAAATATTAAGAATCGCACCCCCCAAACTTTTGACACATAGGTTCCATGTAACCTTGCACCCCCAACTCAAATTCCTGGATCCGTCCCTGGCGACAATGCACAGGGTTCACGATTTTCCCTAGGCAAGGAAGCTATAGGCTGAATGTATAAAGAATTTTACGAAATATTCTGGAATATATTGGCCAACTGTAAAAACTAGTCCTTTGTATTGTGTCAATATCTTGTAACTTAAAGCCTTCATTTGGATTTCGTGCGTACAATCCTTATGTAATGAACCTTACCAGATAAAAGAAACAACCTTACCAGAGAAACTTGTCGACTTCTTAGGCACGTGCACCTGAAGGATCACACTTTACCAATCAGTTTGGTTTGGTAAGATTGTGAGGAGTACATTAAGCTTCTTTCTCTGTCCATGGATTGGGGGCATCCAAAAGATGAGACTTTTCCCAAGGCACAGTATAAGCGCGCGCACACTTTCTGTCACCCCAAAAACCTAAAATAAATAAAAAAATGCAAATAAATAATTAAGCACTTATATATATTTTCCTTCAGTGTTTGGTTTATTTGGAAAATACAAATAAAAAAAATGGTGATTTTTATTGTTCCATTTGTTACCAAAACCACACAAAAAGCATTACCCATGCAGTTAAAGGAAATAGCTGTTTTTACTCTTTGAAACTAATCTTTTTTTTTTTAATAATCAACTTTGAAACTAATCTTTATTAAAACTTTTTAATTATTAGTCACACTCTTTTAATCTCCTCTTAACAGTTAACACTACAAGTCCTACTTTACTTATATGTATATATTCATGTTCATTCAGATCTCTACAGAAAGAGCAATTTGATAAAGACATGGCGGGATATGTAGGTGTTGGTGATGAAGAGAACCAATATACCAGCAGAGTTCAACCATTTGGTTCTACCACTAGTCCCAGGCAAGTTTTGTTCATTTATTTGGTAAATCTCATTTCCTGGAGGTTTGAAAATGTATCCTGTTTTACTCGTTTCTCTACAACTCTACCTCAATCCGCAATTTTGATAGCATGTTTCATGGAAAACGCATACTTATGCATAAGAATTGACGTACAATTGGTTTTCTAATGTTGTGAAAGAAGTGTCCTAATTTTGTTTGCTGGTGAAATGGACCTTAAATCCATAATCATGAACAGAAGAGTGCATGCATGTAAGATTAGGCTGCTGTATGATGACCTCTTGATTCAAGTATTCCACTGTCATAGTGTAAATTGGTCTGTAGTTTGAAGTGTTTTTTCCTGTTTACAGATTCTTATTATAGCTCTTACATTGCATGGCATCGCTGGCGCTTCATCCTGTATTTGAAATGATTTTAACAACTGGTTAATGGACGTACTATTATTTCATCCTATGGACAGGGCAGAGGAATTGAAAATGAAAGATGGAATGAAGCCAGTTCGAGCTACTTTCCGTGAAAGATTGGGGTTTGAGGAACTTTACTCCCTCAAGGTATGCTATTCACTAGTAGTATTTGTCGTAAATATAGTCTAATCCTTAACCGGTTAAACTATACGTGTGTATTTCACCAATTTAACAGAAATTTGGATGAATTATCAGGTATGGCAGGCATCCATTGCAGAGCTTCTGGGCACAGCAGCCCTTGTTTTTGGAATTGATACCATCGTTATCTCTTCGGTTGAAACTGAAACCAAAACACCACACCTAGTAGTATCAGTATATGTTTCAATTTTAATTTCAATCCTTGTTGTCGCCACAGCTCCGGTATCTGGTGGCCATATTAATCCAACTGTCACATTCTCGGCTGCGCTCATTGGTCTTATATCCTTTTCTCGTGCGATAATTTACATTCTAGCACAATGTATTGGAGCTGTGTTAGGTGCACTGGCACTCAAGGCTGTGGTCAATAGCACCATAGAAAACACTTTTTCATTAGGGGGATGCACCCTTACTGTAGTCCAACCAGGCACAAACCCCATTACAGTCGGCATCGAGACAAGCCCAGCACTCTGGCTTGAAATAATATGTACCTTTGTGTTTCTTTTTGCTTCAGTATCCATTGCTTTTGATGAACGCCGGTTAAAGGCAGCTGGACCTGGGACTGTCTTCATCATCATCGGCATCATTAATGGGTTAATGGTGTTTATATCTTCTACTGTTACTACAATAAAAGGGTATACTGGTGTTGGAATGAACCCTGCAAGATGTCTTGGTCCTGCAATTGTAAGAGGAGGTCACTTATGGGATGGTCATGTTAGACCGTGTGGCCAATCGGCCCAATTGAACGGTTTAGATCCATGGGTGATGGTACATTCCGGCCTATAATAAAACCTCACACTGTTGGATAAAGTGTCACATATAATCTAATCACTTCATTACACACAAATCACTTGCATTGTTTTATTTTATATCTATTATATATATGAATAATTATTGCATTGTTTTAATCGGTTTCATACATGTGCATTTGATTATTGTGACACCATGTAATTTATGGTAATTAATTAATACTACCAAATCAAGAGACATGGCTCCTTGGTATGGATGTATCTTAATGATGTGGTCAAAGATACCATCATATAAAAGCCTAACGGCTAAATTGGTTGTGGATGGACTTGGTCACGTTCATACTTAATTCACATTAGCCACTACCTACAAAATAGGTTATGGGAGAATTAAATGGGTTGATAGTTTATCATGTGAAACTATCTATAAATACCCAAGAGTCCATGTGTAGTAAATCATCTTGTGAGAGATAGAAAATCTTATTCATCCACATGCAATACTCTCTAGAATCGTCTTTATTTATTTTCTTATTTTTGTTTCTTCAGGTCATTGGGTCTTCTGGGCTGGACCAGCCATTTCTGAAGTAGCCTTTAGTTGTTAGCCTTAAGATCATGCTCTCGATTAAAATCTTTCCCTCCAGTTGGAAGAGTAATCTTTCTGCGCGTTGATATAGTTACACTTAATTATTGACACCCGGTATTTTATAAAGAGCTATCCAACATATTGAAAGCACCCATAAAAAAATTATATACAATTTTTACTAGGAGCCACACACTTATTTAAATAAAAAACTTATTTAGAAATTTTTGTTTTTTTCACTAAATATTTGAAAATCATTTGAACATTTAATTTTCTTAAATATTTGAAAATCATCTTTTGAATATATAAAAAAAAATTTGTTGGGAGAGAAAGATGATGAGATAAAAGAGAAAGAAGGAAAAAGAAAAAGAAAATTAGGTGGCTCTTATCATATTGGGTGGGTGTATATAATTAGTAACGATTTTTGGATAGGGTTAGCATAATTTTTTGGATAGCTCTTTGTAAAGTTCCGGGTGTCATTATGATTTCCTTTAATATATCTATTAAGTTTAGGCAACCAACCAAAAAGCATCTCGAATGCTATCATCTACTATAAGGCATAATGTCACTTTCATGGTATTTTTCTATAAGCAACTGGCAGAAAATGCAACCAAAATGACTGCAAATCTCTTGCACAATTCATCGATCATTTATATATGCCGATCATTTATATATGTCAAATCAGCTTCATAATTATTTCTTACCGTTGCACATATGAGATCTATTTTTCAACTCAATTATTGTGTATTTTATTTCCATTTCTCATGAATAAAAAATATAAAATCGCGAAACACGTACTATCACATTGTTTCTTCTCTATATATGAAAAACCTCTATATGCATATCTTAGTGAAAGGTCTTTCATGGCGTTTACTATAATCACAATGATCTGTAATCAAGACTGTATAGCAAGAAGGAATACTAATTAAATAGGAACATGATTAATCAATAATACATTGTGTTCCATAAGTATAATATAAGTTTAACATGTTGATTGTTGACCAGAAATGCCACCTTAGCCATGGACAGATTCATATGTATATTCTTGAGATGCACACTAACTTGAGTTGGTGTGTATCTCAAGGAAGCATCAAAGATTATTCGTTATTTTTTCGAGGGGTATTTTGTATATGGTCCCTCTAGAAGATAATTAATTAGCATATTTTTTTAACACCCAAAAGCCCTTACATGTGCATCTCACGTGCAGATCTAAAAAATTTGGAAACAAATTCTTAACAATATTAACAACATTAATTCGTTATTAACAATAAACCATAAAGATTGGACTTGACATTACTAATAAACTATTAGGACATTTTGGATATTAAAAAAATATGGATGTCTTGATTTCGGTCAACTGACAGGCAAATAATGTTTTTGGAACCATATACTAATAAACCATAAATATTTGACCATATACAAATTAGTCATTTTAATTTCTAGGGGGACCATATACAAAATACCCCTAGTAAAGCCCCAAAGTATGTTCATGAGTCATGACCCAAATACCTTGCAAATCATATGATATTGATGTAGGCAAAATATCCCACAAAATCAGGTTGACAGGCATGCTTCACAGAAAATACTCTTCCATTTTCAATCCATCTCTATTATTTTAAGTCCAAATATATTCTTATATATGCATGCAGTTTCCAAAGTTCAGACTCCAGGAACACAGAGCCACTTTCAATAAAACCATGGAAAGAAATGGAAGTGCTATGGATGAAGAAAGCCAATTTAACAGCAAAGTCCAATCAATTGATTTCACTCCCAGGTAAGTCAGTTTATATACTACTTAGATTCTTTTTCCGAAGTTTGTTTCATATATGGAATACACGCTTTTAATGTATTTTGTGACGGCACTATTGGAATTTAAATGTTTTGAAGACACTGGTTATCTTAGTACATAGGTGTTCTATCAATGCTAAAGTTTCTGCAATGTCACTTAATTTGAAAGATAGAAGAACTCAATAAGCTTGATTAAATCGACCATTTTACTGTAAGCTTGTAGTATTCTCTAAAATCTGTTTTTTTTTTCCTGTTCCACAGTTCAGTAGACTGGAAAAATGCCGAAAAGAAATCGATTTTATCCAACTTCAGAAACAGATTGGGCTTGGAGGATTTTTACTCCTATAAGGTAAATATCTATATAAAAGCCAGGCAAAAAATTTCAAAAGTATAGCACAGAAGTAGTAGTAGTTTTACTAGTAGAATAGCAATTAAGTGTTTAATTAGAACTGATCGATAACCTTTAAAATCGTTAAAATTTGATTACTATTAATTAGACATCAATATGGATGGATCATGACTTCATATATAGGTATGGCAAGCATCTATGGCGGAGCTTTTGGGAACAGCTATTCTTGTTTTTGGAATTGACACCATAGTCATCGCGTCCTTTGAAACAGACACTAAACAACCAAACTTAATCTTGTCCATACTTGTAGCTGTTTTGATTGCAATCCTTCTACTTGCTACTATCCCTGTATCCGGAGGCCATATTAATCCTGTCGTTACTTTCTCGGCTGCACTTCTTGGCCTTATAACAATTTCTCGAGCCATTATCTACATTCTAGCTCAATGCCTTGGAGGTGTGTTAGGTGCACTTGCGCTTAAGGCTGTCATAGGTAACTCCATAGAACACACCTTCTCGCTAGGTGGGTGCACTGTTACTGTAATTGCACCAGGCCCCGATGGACCTACTACAGTTGGTCTTGATAGAAGCGCAGTACTATGGCTTGAAATAATATGTACGTTTGTGGTTCTTTTCGCATCAGTTTGGATGGCATTCGATGCACGCCAAGCAAAGGCCCTTGGACATGTGACTGTTTGTGCCATTGTGGGGATTGTCATGGGGTTAATGGTGTTTGTATCCACCACTGTAACAACAAAGAGAGGGTATTCTGGTGTTGGGATGCACCCTGCAAGATGTTTTGGACCTGCGGTCGTAAGAGGAGGTCACTTGTGGAATGAACACTGGATCTTCTGGGTTGGACCAACCATTTCTTGTATAGCCTTTTATATGTACATCAAGATCATTCCAAAGGAACATTTCAAACACTAAAGGAAGACATGACTTTATCATTGTGTAACATCATTTAAAGCCTTGCCTGATGTATGTTATATGCTTGTTTTATTTGTCATCCTGTTGAGTTTTTTTTATATCAATTATCTTTGTAAAAGGAGTGAAATAATATCGAATATAAGTTTCTCTTGGCCAGAATTCGTCATTGATAGCATTACACTTATAGCGTTTTGGGCAATATTGCTATAAAAATTTTGTCTAATAGCATTTTGCAAAGAAACGCTATAGTTTTTGAAAGTGTTTAATAAATTTATAGTGTTTTCAAAAAAAGCTATAATTTCATTTATAAGCATAGCGTTCGTCAAACCGCTATGCTTTTCATGATAGCATTTTACAACAAAACGCTATGGTTTTTTAAAGTGTTTCACAAATATATAGCATTTTTTAAAAACAACTATTATTTCATTAATAAGCATAACGTTTGCCAAAACGCTATGCTTCTCATGATAGCATTAAACAACAAAACGCTATGATTATCACCTAATTTTTTATGGATATCACAAAAATCCAAAAACTATTAGTAATGGTGTGAAAATTATATTACAAAACCAATAACAAGATAATGATCCTTCACTAAATATATATTTAAAAAGAAAAGAAAAAACCGAAA
>JABWDY010000041.1:44851-58538 GCA_013358455.1 Thalictrum thalictroides | reverse complement strand
ATTTATTAATTTAATGTCTCCACCAATAATATTAGAGAAAGTAAAGTGAAGGAAGTTGATTGGGTGTCTTCAATTCCAAGCTGACATCAGGAATGATGGTTGATTGAAATTTGAAATGGAATACCGATAACTGATTACTGATATTTTCTTGTTTCAGGTCAAACAACTTGCTTGCTTAGTTGCTTTGCTTGTAGAGTGCAGTGTTACTTTTTAACTAACTGTATTGAACATGAGTGTATGAGATTAACTGCCGAGATCTATTTGCGTGTCGTCTTCAACAGTTCAACCTACTTGATTTTCGTTTCTTTGTGTTTCGGTAGACAATGGACCCCCATTCAGTTCTATATCAGCCCAACAACTATTAGTCTCATACTCTCAACCTAATCTATCCTAAACAGGCCCCAACTTGTCACAACCCAATCTATCCTACCTCTCGTAAACAGGCCAGGCCCAACTTTATTGTACGCATTTCATACTGGATTTGATAGATAATGATCAGTAATTGAGTATGCAAACCTCAAACCCAATAATACAACAACACCAAAAAAATTCTCAAATCATTAGAGACTTGTATAGGGAAAACCTAATCTTGTAACTGTGGAATTAAAAGGGTTTGTTATTTGTTTCAAGAATGAACATTACAGAACAAGCTGGATGAGCTAGTTTGGAAACCATTACATCAATTCATAAATTAAACCAGAATGTATCAATACATGAAACATCAACTACAGATCTTGCAGAAAATCATTCAAGCTCCAAAATGTTTCAAAGTATTTCACCAACTTCAGCAAGTTAACACAACTTATCAACACTATGAAACCCTATATAGATGATAGATCGTCATAATAATGAAGATAATTATTACAGAAAATATATACTAATTTAGAGACAAATTAAAGAAAACTAATAAGAGTGATCATCATTAAGAAAGATGCAGATTTCAATAGCAACATTAAACTTGGAATTGAGCTACTTTGTAAAGAAAAAGACCATCAATGACTCACATATACCTTGAAATCCCTAAATGTTTGAAAACAGACAGACTAGTAGTCATAGAACCTAACCTAACACTTCAGAGTCCAGACCTACATCAACATCAACACAGTAAAGGTAGCTTAGCTAGCAAGCAAGCTATTTGGACTCAGAAACAAGCATAGTAGTGATGTCAAGATACTTGACCGCAATCTCATAAAGAAAGAAAGCATCAACAGTGAGATACTTAACATATTCTTTGTTAATCTCATACTTCCTTGATTCAACATCAATCCAGTTATCATCTATCTCCAACCTGCCAATCTCCATTCGCTTATCCAACATCTTCTTCGCAATCTCATCCAAGCCAAACTTCTTCATATGATACATTGGATAACCAAGAACTTGTTCACATATACCACGAATATCAACAGATCTTTTGATTTTCAACATCGAATCTTTCTCAAGTTTCTTCGAAACATCAACAATATCCATTCCAACAAAAATAGCTTTAGAATCAGTCAGAAAATCCAACAAAGGTTTCGGAACATCTTTCTCATTATAATATTTATTCCAATAGCAATCAGGTAGTGAATAGAGAAGACAATGAGAACCAGTACAAAGTGCTATGATTTCATAAGGACGTTCTTTCCTTGAGTGTTTCGACTCGCGATCAACACAAACACTAACGATCAGAGGAAACGTGTTCTTCTTCTTTCCATAAAGCTTTTGAACTTCATTAATCCATTTCTTCATAACAGCATTATCAGAAGTGTAGATAGTTAAGATTCGCTTACCATTGATCTGGACGGTGAAAGCTTCGTGCCATTCTTTTGTTGACCATAAACGATTTTCAATCTTCTCCGTTTCTGTTCCATTTCGCTCAATTGTGACCTCCATTGATGAAAAACAGAGAGAAAGAGAGGAGAGCTTGGAGAGAAAGAAAAGAGAAATGCAAGAAGTGTGAGAAGTTTCTGAAGAGAGAAGGGTACGGTGTCCTTTTTATAGAAAAAGAACAGCTGTTGTTCTGATCAAAAGTGGTGGAATGATTGGTTGATGTATTTGCCTCGGGATGCGTAACTGCGAACCGCCATTGTTTGAGTGGACATGATTTAGTTATATGTTGTTTATTCTATAGAATGTAAGAGTACAGGATAAAACAAATTTGAATTCTGTCTTTAGACATTAAATCGTAGCCGTTGATTAGATTACTCTGATTCTGATATCACACCAAACCATGGTCAAAGAGGTCAATGATGTAGGTCACTCTCAGTCAAAATTTAAAAAAACGTACACAAAAGCTAAAAACATTGCCAACAAAGAACACACAGGTTTTCCATGGACGATTACATGTTGAACATCATACAGTGATAGTGGTGCATTACATTTCTGTAGTTGTAAAATGTGGGCAGGCTGCAGGCATCAATCTTGATTTATTTATAAATCAAGATTATTGACAAAAATAATTGAACTTAAGTTGCGGTGTAGAGTATTTAGCAGAGAGTATTCTAGATGCGACGAAAGCATTTGCCGCTTCTGTATAATGAACACCATCCCAGCTTATGTAATGTGATCCCTCTTTGCATACATTACAGCCAATTTGGCCACAGGTTATATTAGCATTGTAGTTGTATGGTGGTCCACCGTTTCCACAGCATGCCATTAGTGATTTCTCAAAACCTGTAGTTGATAAAAGGGTTAAGATCAATCACGCAAACTTGCAAATGAAGTACATATAATTAGTACGATCGGTTTGTAATGCATAGTCGATGATGATGATGATGAAGTTACCGTATTTTGTGTAGTTTGCAATAAGATCATACTTGATTGCATATATATCTGTGTAAACAATGGTTGCATTCTTCATTTCAGTTCTCATTTCATGGCATAAGTCAGATAATCCTTTGTTAAACACTTTTGCAGCATTGTTTAAAGATAGAATGCATCCATAATGATCAATATCACTTGCATTTTGATTGAACATTGCTAGTTTCTGAGGTAAACAACCCAATGGTCCAGTACTATGTACCCAGAAATTCTTTCCACCATGTTGATATAGATTCTGCGCACATGTCAAAAAAGATTAAAATGGAAGTAATTTTAGTTGCCATATCATTGCATTGCATGTTTGGGAAATGAAGCTTACCAATATGGCATACTTTATTTCTGTAAGAAAAGAAGGTATTTTCGCAATGACTTGCTCATAAGACAATTTTGATGAAAATGCACCAGCAATATCATTCTGGCCAATATCAATTGTGTAAATTGCATTTCGAAATCCTCCCACATTGATCAAATTTCTTGTACCTAATAAGTTGAATCAGATAACTTCCACGAAGTATAAATGAAATTACATTATCATTATTAAATATACAAACCTTGTGATATAAGTTGTAGCGAGCGAGATTTGAACCTGAGAAACTGAAGGACTTGAACGTTTAAAGAAAATAGAACATATTCCGGCAGAGTGCATGAACCACTTATCGCAAAATTTGCACCGTTTCTGAAATTTGGAGCTAAAGGTTCCAAATATGGTGTCAAGTAGCTTGTATTCAAACTTTGGCCTGTCAAGAAGTTTACAAGTGAACATTTCTGGCGAGCCGCAAGTGATTACAACAACCAATAGAAACAATTTGTTTTAATAGTGACACCTACAAAATTATCCCTAAACTCACATTAATATTGGATCAGATCTGTCTCATTGTTAGGCCCATTTTATAGTGGGTAAAGATCGGACTACTGGACTAGCCCCACTCTTTGTAGTCACACGAACAAACAGCCCATAAGGCCCAAGCAACACCTACAAGGCTCTTGTAAAATAGCCTAGCCTTAAATTTTGTGAAATATTCCACGAAATGCATAGGTTTTGATCAAAATTCAAAATAAAGTCTCAGAAATTGCCAAAAAAAAATATGGCTTCAGAAGACAGAGTATGGGGCTTTGGGCCACTAATAATATCAAATTGTGAACTTGTCAAAGATTTGTGCATAATGGAACTTGTAGAACATATAAAACAAAATATTTAAATAGAGATCCCCAATAATACGAGAAAATTATATAACTAATATAAAAACTCCACCACATAAAATAAAACAGAACACCAGAATTGAACTGAAGCTTAAGAAAGAACATGCGAATCAGTAATCACAGAATCATAACCATCAGTAGCACCCAAAGATTTTAGATGTCTTAGTGATTATCTCAAAGAAGCATGAACATATAGATTAGTAGTTCTATCAGTGCTGCAAGAACAGACAGTGAGAAACTGAGAATGGTGATGTGATCAACTTACAAAGGAAATCGATCACCAACCGTCCATCAGATAATCGACCGGAGGGTTGATGGAAGATACGACCATTTGGTGGGCTAAAGATGATACCAGTTCCAAAGGAAAAACCACCCGTATCAGAATTAGAATCACCAAAATTGAAGATAACAGGATTACTGTTGCATTGAGAAGTAACCAATTGAGGAAACAAAACAAGAAGAAGATATGGAAGGTACTGATCAAGCCTAGATTGTGTGCACCTTTTCTTCTCTCCCATCTCTGTTGAACTAAAGCATTTATGTTCAGATTCAGAAGCAGTTTGGGTATAAATGCAAGTAGAAACAAGAAGACAAAGAAGGACCCATGTGTATAGCAGTATAGGCATGGAAATGTGAATGGTTACATGATTGTTTTCCCTAGTTCAGTAGTTTCACATGTGTAATAAAAATGACCACTGTTATAATAGCTGTTGGTAACTTGGTATACATATATGATGTAAAAATGAAATAAGGTGTTTATAATTGGAGATTGATGCAAATAGAAGGAGTTTTAGCTTTATACATAAAATATGATTTGCAAAAAGAAAAGTGATTAACTTGTCCATAAATGCAAGCGGTTTGTGATCCAAAAAAAAAAACTCATTTGAGCAAAAAAAGGTGAATGGTCTCCTGCAGAAAAGGATTCATAACTTGCCTGCAAAGAAATGAAAATTCAATTTGCCATACTCATACATCTTCTTTTCCACAAGATGGTGCATAACTCTAAAGTAGACAACCACCATCTAGCACAAAATACATGGATTGTACGATTGAGACCCAAACAATCACAAAAACCAACCATACCAAAACACTGTTTGTTATGGGCTTCTCTTTTAGCAAAATATAGTTTAATTACCTGTCACTCTCACATCGAACCAAAATCAACCTTACACTGATGTTTCACAAGCTTCGGAACCTTTTAACCATTACAAATATCCACAAGGTAGGGATTAAATCCAAAAGGAAAAAAAAAAAGGGGAAATGCAATGATTCCTTCTTACAGACAAGTCTGAAGCCTATCAAATGGTTTGAGTAAAGCATATACTGTGCATGGCATATAGGACATCTTTAAAGAATACAATATTCGCAATGGTTTACTTGAATCTACGTGTCTGGAGCTCATATAACAGAGTTGTAGATAAAGCATATACCGTGCATGGTGTATACACACACCCACATTCTGACATTCACATTCGATATACACTATGCCATCAAAACCACCGGCATAAACCTCCAAGGCACCATGTATTCACTAACTCCCCCCATGCCACGATGCCCAAAAAGCTACAATTTTTTCGTCATCCCTTGTTAAAGGTGGCACCGAGGTAACCAGACTTCAAGCCATGCCTGTACCTCGGCAGCATAGGACATACTTCACATGTCTCCAGTGCAGAATGAACAATGGCCTCTTTCAAACCCAGACGAAACTTAACATGCAAAAACTAACAGAAATTTGTACTTCTGAAGATATTTGTGTTTTTTGGTGCATTGTACTAAACAATTAAAATAAGAGAGAATATTGGAGCTAGTCTCCCACAAATAAAAAGACAGATCAACAGAATTCTAATCAAATGTTAGAAACTCTCCATGAGAAATCTTAATGTTTCAATCAAGTTTAAAAGGTATTTTCACATGCCCAACCAAAGAATAATGACAGCAGCAACAAATCATGAAAAATGGTGCAACTAAATGAAATACTACTTTATGGTTGCTATAAGATCACAATGAACTCACCATTGCTTTGAACATTGCAAATCCAAAATAGCAGTATGTGCAGAACCTTATTGTGAAGTTCCCTGCAAGGCATCCTTCCGTGGGTGGAAAAGTAAATGGCATCCGCAATCCTGCCAGAATTCCTTTCGAATGTTCATCACCTGTTATTATCGAACAACCAACATTTGTAAGTAACCAAGACTAATGAGTTCTATTCACAATATGGTATGACATTTATAACCATAAAGCTGTTGAGAGAAACCTTGTTTTGGAGTGTCCACACTTCATTCTCTTTAATCCCGAAGCTATCGCAAGCCAACATAAAGCTCGAAGATGGTTGAGTCACTATCAACACAGACGAAAGCCAAAAAAAAGCACAAGAAAAGTAAAATATAGTAACAACAACAGGAACATTAACCACGACATAACTTTACCGACATTTTAACATTATTAATTTAAGTAGGCATAAAATGAAAAATCTCTAAATGAATAAAAGATAATAATCAATTATGTAAAACAAGATAAGACATTCTACATAAAACACAAACAATTAACTCTTTTTTGTATTATGAATCTATTGATAAAGGAAAAAATAATAAAAAAGGAAATTTTACAACTCTAACTTCCCAACTAAGCATTGCAAACATAAAGAATCCCCATAATTTTAATCCATCTCTCCTGGCCAAAACATTTTGGAGAACATCCTTGGTAGAATCCTCCATTGCAGCAAAATGGAAAACAATTAGAAAAAGAAATAACCTCAAGACATATCTGATCACCTAAGGCTATAACCAGGTAACAGAAGTATGGTACAGTTGGGTTACAAAAGAAAAGGAACAAAAACCAATTCTAGAGCCCACCACCACCCCACTAAGAAGTAGATGGTTTTCTGCAAAGTATGATTTAGTTATCTTTCAACATCAGATTCCTCCAGAATTATCAAAATTAAACGCCATCTTTGGAGGAAGTTTCTGCGCTTGGCATATCAACTGCCAGTCCTTTACGAACAATGGGAATGGACCCTACTGTTAAGATTTCAGAAGAAGCTTCCGAAAATCCATTGACCTTAACAGGCATTGAGCCCACTGTGAAAACATCAACTGCTTCTGTATTTGCTAGAGTAACTGCAGCAGACGGCTTGGCTTCTACTAGCTTCGGATCAATCGTAAGGGATCCAATCTTTAAAACAGATGTCACACCACTTGTGTCTTCAAAAGAGTTGAGCATAGTACTGCCCTCTCCGCTACCCAATGAGTTTGTGACATCTTGATCTACAGGAACTTTTTCATTGGTGGATGCCACTGTCCTTCCTGAAATACTCGGATGAACTTTTTCATTGGTGTTGTCTATTTCACCTGAACTAAGAGGCTGATGAGCAACACCACTCGTTTTGTTCAGAGGAACATATGCAGGAATATAGAAGGAACTATCATAGCTTTTTCCATGAAGCCTTGCTTTCTCTTCCTGCATTATCTTCTGTCTTTCTTCGTAGTACATAAAATCATCAATAATTGAAGTCTTCAATGTGTGGTTCTTAAAAATTTTCAACATCTCCACGCCTTGCCTAATTTTTATCTGCATATTTCCAATAACACAATTGTTAGATTGAACTCTTTCTTCTGACCATAGCTTAAGAGTAGATGCAATCACAAGATATTCATCAACTTATACGCAATCTGAAGTAATTTAAACAAGACAAAGAAGATTGAAACAGAAGTGGTATGCTGCAGAGGGAAGACATAAATGAATAGCACTAGAGATTCCCCATACAATTTTGTTGATTGTGCAATGTTCAAACAACTCCTATTTCCATATACTACTAGTCTGGGTGAGTCACAAAACTGTATACAGGTGGCTCCAGATATGCATTTTCTAAAAGAAGTGATGATCAAGTTCTCATAAAAGCACTACGCTATAACAATCTTTTGCCCAAAGGAAGATTCCATGTTCATTCTATGCTCTATCTGTTAGTAGTCTGGATACATAACTAAACTGTAAATCTAATGAAAATTTATTTATCACTTTCAAAAACAAGTGATTATCATCTTCTTAATTGCCATATAGAATAGTAACAAGTATTCTTGACAATGTTTGTTTAAAACATATGTCTGTTAAAAGATTGGTCTCCATCAACAGTTGGTGCAAAGCAACATTGCAAAGTTGATAAATAATTAGATAGAGATAAAAACCTATTACTTTGTATTCAGCTGTTACAGTCATACATAGTATTTTAACAACAGTGAAGTCAATAGTATTTTAACAATAGTGAAGCCAATCGCAAACTTAATCTTGTACTAATACTGTACACTACTTCAGCGCCAAACCAAATTTCCAAAAGTTTGTTAACAAAGGAACATAAGCTTTGAGACCATTTTTCAATAACATTTTCAACATCAAACAAATCACAACCATTATATATGCTTCATCTAAGAAGAATAACACAACAAAGGTTTCCAGCACATCAATTTGTATATACATTATACACTATTTCAAACAGTGTCATACAAATGCATCTTGTCAAGAACACTCACACATAACCATGAATTCACTCAAAAATCAGATCTATCTGTTAAATTTGTTGGAAAATCAACACAACAGGATATATAGGTTAACTAGATGGAAGAAGTCCTCCAAAACCATGTTCTCTCTATAACAATTTGGTTCTATCAAAAAAAAAAACAATTTGGTTCTAAAGCATTTAAATCAGGTATATGAGGATAAAAGCACATAAAGGGTAAGGTTTTAATTACCTCTTGTGTATCTCTGCTATTAGTCACTGGTTTATTCTCATTGTTCTCTAGTATGATATGACGGAAGTAAGTATTTGGTACATCTTTAACTATATGCCATTTAACTGGGAAGCTTCCACTCCATTTATCCTGTTGCCAGAACTCCATATCCTTGTTAAAGTCAACTGGACCAACCATCTCTGCAACACCACAGAACTGCCCACTTGCATTAACCTGTTATTACAGATGATTTCATAAGCAACACTCAGAATGAAAGAAAGTGCAGACCCAAAAACTGACAGATAAAACATTTTACCATCTGCTCTTTGCCAGTATTGAGATTGATAAAAACAAAGTACAACTTGAAAATCAAGATACTTACAGAAAAGAAGAGAAATACAGGACAGCCTCTCGAATTTCCCGAAGCTATTTTTTGCGCATCTTCATAAGCATTCTCCAATCTCTTGTTTCCATTTGGGGTACTTGACCATACATTATATTTAATGCTCTTATGCACATCATCCTCGCTGTAAGATTTGATTACAAAGAACTTGCCATTAGCATAGCTAACTGAGAAATCTTCCTTATTATATTGATCAGCGTTAATAATTATCTTCCCACTTGCACCAGTATTCCCAACATTGGTCGATTTGACTTGAACAGAAGCGGATGGTGTCCATTGACCTCTTGACCTGTTTGTCCTAGGCCCACGATTTTGTTCACTAAGAAAATCTGGGTTTCCATTTCCATTGTTTGAAACTCCACCAGAGGGGAACCTTGGCCTAAGCCTATCCACCATAGGCCATCCCCGGGCATTTGTCCCAAAATCAGATGAAACATTAGTAACAGGCAGAGAAACTTTTGCTGAAGCAGAAAGTGAGGGAACCTGTCCAAAAGTTAATTGATCTGCAGGCTGAACCAATGCAGAAGCATTTCTACCCTGTACATATAATTAGAAGTCATGGAATCTGCAGCCAATATATCTGCATCAAATTTCTTAAATTCCAAAAAGCTATAAAGTACAATCAATGAAGAACAAAGATATGCAAACATGTCGTAAGAATGCATAACTTCCTATGGCCAGTAAGAATTGTGTGCATGACACCACCATATACAGAACAGAGAAGAAGCAGCAAACTATTAAGCATTTTTTCGTGTCAAAAAACAGATATTAAGTGCAATGATCAGTCTTAATGTTAGGAGCTTAGTCTTATTGTTAGGGTCTTTTGTGTAGTAGGAGAGCTTGCTGCTATGCTTTAGTATTTTTGGGACATCTCCTCCCTTGTACTCTTGTATATTTGTCTTTTCCTTTTAATATATATATATTGATCACTTAACTCTCCAATAAAAAATATGCAGTCAATATATCTGCTTCTATTTCTTGAATTCCACAAAGCAATACAGACACCATCACTGATGAACAAAGATATGCAAACATGTCATTATAGCTTACAGCGAGTAAGAATCATATGCAGGACACCACATTTTACAGAACCAAAAAGGGCCGGAAACTATTAAGCACTAATTTGTGTCAAAGACTCGTAGCAGACATTAAGTGGTCTAATCCAGTAATCTACCTAGGAAATCTACAAGGGTATTAAGTTCATAAAATGACCCACCTCTAAACATTCAGGGTAAATTATCTCTAAACAGCTACCTTATAAGTATTATTTCCTACAATGCTCTTCCCAAAGTGCAGTAACCACCTAGTGAAAAACAGTCCACAATCCAAATTGGTTGCCAATAAGAATGCATGACTTCTTGATGGTGACAAAAGAAAGACCAATACACCTCAACTATTCCGTTATATTATATGAAGTTATTAAACAACTGGCTCAATCTTAATAAAAACATTGATACTGCAAGGGTTCATGCAAATCCATATCTCTTCTAAAAGATTAAAAAGGAGAAAAGGAACACTGACAAATGAGCACAAACATACCTGGGTAACTGGAGCTGAAGCAGCACGAGAAACACTCACAGAAGCAGTAGTTGTATGGGTTGCGGGCTGCTTCTTATTTGTCGAATTAGCTTTCGAGACTTCAGATCTTTTACCAGACGAATGGGATTGGTTAAAAGTCTTATCGCCATCACCCAGAGAAGCCCTAGATGGGACCTTGCCTGAACCACCAGATGCTGATTGATGGTTATATTTAAAACCTGGACCATCACTACTGTTAGCATTTGGCACACCAGCATTTAACAAATGGGGTTCTTGTGCGTTGCTTGCAACATTTTCCGTCATAGGCTGAACAAGATAAGGGTAATAAGCAGGTGAGGAGGCATGGTTCTGATAAGTAGATCCTGTGTAATATTGTTGCATTCCCACATATGAACCATCAACTCCTATGACAGCACCAGGTATGTATGGATTGTATGGGTTGTATGGAGACTGTGCATATCCATAGCTAGGTGTATAATATACATAAGGTAAATTCTCCGTCTGTAAACCCTGAAACAGAAGCATGAACATTAAGAAAATATAAATATGAAAACATACACTATTATAAAATATAAAAACAAATACAAACCAACTTACAGCATATTGAAGATTGGGATTATCTAACCCAAAAATCCTGTGGTTGTCATCCCATTCGCCGGTTGGTTCAAATCCTGGGAATACACAACAAGAAATTAATGATTGTGCATCCATGAGAGCGTCAAAGGAAGAATTCATTTAGGTGAACTCTATCGCATACCTGTACAGTAGTATCCATAATAATTGTTGGCAGCAGGATAAAACAGGCCCTGGTCAACAATGAATTCTGAAGATCCTTCGCTACCCATAACTTCCAATTGTCCAAGAGATGGAGTCGTAGCTAAATGTGGATTGGACTCGGAACCTTGAATCTAAAAAATCATGACAAGCATATCAGGAAGTTCTCTAACACCAACCTCATCCAGCCAAGACTATATAATAACAACAAATAAATTTCAATTTGAAAATGATTTAAGTAAAACTAAAATCTAGTTTGTAGAATATGTTTGTAGTGTGGGTGCCAACATGACAGGTAATCCTAATTTCAAAAATATAATGATCACCAATTGACTGCTTTAATCGGCCAAAAACTAGATGTCTGATGTCTTTAGTAGATACAATTATTCAGATTTTTGTCCGTCAAAGTCTTTGGTTTTACAATTTCACGTGTGTTTGCATACCATACTACAATCATCAATATAATGACTTCATGCAAGATCTGTATAAAAAAAATATTATCCTTTAGTCACTTTGATTTATTACCATGTATATTTCTGAAGTTCCATGCTCAGAACCACTGTAGCTTTCCATTTAGGGACTACCACCCTATAGAAAATGGATTAGAGGTAATGAGAAGCAAGAAAAACTATTTATAGTCATACCAAGAACACAAAAGATGAATATTTTCACTTTTGCAGTAGATATATAACATGAAGGTAATACGATAGGTGTCGAATGATCATCCAGTCAACACCAATTACATAACGAAATCGTCGATTGAGCTTAACAATTTTGTACAAAACTTAAGCGCACACCACATGTTACTAACATAAAGGAATTTATTAAATTGTTCTAATTACATGAACATAGCAAGCATATTGAAAATACACAGATAACAAACCTAAAAACATTATCTTGAATGACCTACCAATAGCATACACAACGAATCCTATATATCTAAGCAACTCAGTCTATATTCTACTTTTCCTCAATAAAGCATATAAAATTAATAATAATTCAAACAAAAACTTACAGATATAACCCAACCACAAATTTGACCGTCAAAAGAAATCTAAATCAATAAGAGAGTCCAAATATACATAAATTTCATGAGTATTGTGTAATTGTGATGTACCCAGGGGAATGAGAGAAGTGTTCAAATCCCTACTACTTATTGCAAAACTACACCAAATTTCTCCTTTATTCAGCTTCGGACCATTTATATATATATACCGACCAATTAACTTCCAAAAAAAAATTTAAAACCCTCTAACTTCAAAAAAAAAAACATAATAGAAGTAAAGCGAAGTTCCAAAATCAATCAATCTAGTGTTATAATTCATATATAAAAAAATAAAAATAAAAAAGAGAGAATAAGAAAGAGTTTAGAGAGAATACAAACCCTAATTCAATAATTTGCATAAATTGTTTGAAGATGAGGCAGGTTTCTGCACCATTTTTGAAGCAGAAACGCCTCGGTAAACCCTAACCCTAGCGCCTAATAGAGCTTCTTCGACTCTTTGAAAATGAAAAAAATGGCAAATTCGAGAGAGAGAGAGAAAGAGATTCCTTCAATACGAAGCGTTTCCAGTCAGTTATGTAGTTTCGTAGTTTAAAATGCCAATACTACCCCTAATTTATACATTGAAATACGATACTACCACTTGAGAAGTTGGAATGTCTTCTATTCTGTAAATAGAAAAAATCAGACAAATATGGTACCAGAATCCGACCCAGAAACTGATTCATTTTCTGTCTTAATTACGGAATTACCTACCACTGTGGCTGTTGCTATTAACAGCCACGTACCTTTCTTATTTACCACTGCACTTAGGGCCGGTCGGCAACTAAGAAGAATATACAAAGGAATTTTTACGGAAGCATCTTGATGAAAAAAGAGAAAGTAGAAAGACAAAAGCTACGGTTGGAAACTTCTTTTAAAATACTTTTTTTCAACTTTCTAGAATTCATTCCTAAATTTCATCTGAACAAGCTTCCTACTTTCCAGCTTCTGATAAGTCATAAAATGCATTTCCAAAGTTGTTGCCGAATGAGCCCTTAATCCATGAACACTTATAAACCTTTAAGATAGTCAAAAATAATGATTGATTATGATTTGCAAACAATGCATAAATATCCATTAATTTTAGGTGTTATGATGGTGAATAGTAAAATATAGAATTGTCAGCTTCACCAATTTTAGGTGTGTGTGCGATTGTGGGAGAGAAAAGAGAGGAGGATAGTAGAAGAAGAGTTTTGAGAGAGAGAG
>JABWDY010000041.1:12398-25932 GCA_013358455.1 Thalictrum thalictroides | reverse complement strand
ATTTTCTTCCTTCAACTAATTGATCCTAGAAAACCGAAAGAATATTTGTTTTAGTAGTTTGCTTGAGCTTTCTTCCTAATGACCATTCTAAGATCAGTAGGTCTATTTCCAGCATAAGTGAAATATAGATGCAAAAAAAAAAAAAATTGATATATCACTGATTTAAACTTCATGAGAAAGTTTTCACATCATGAAGCTCCGAAAGACAGTGAACTGGTCTTCTAACAGCATTCAATCTTGTGTGTAGAGTTGTGTTTTAGGCTTTTCTTTATGAAATTCCTCGTTGGGCGTGAAAAAAATAATAAAGGATCATGAGATTGAATTTTTAATCAGTAAAAGGTATTTCATTGATAATGAAAGAGGTTATATCCCAAATCTCAAGGAAAGTACAACCTTAGAAAGGTACTAAGAATCACACAAACCCATGACTCATAAAATAAAGCACCCCATGCAAGAATGACACATACAATGAGCATTCTCTCACTGCCCTACTAATTCATCCCATCTACACATGAAATCTTGGAAGTGTATATCCTTCAAAGTTCAAAGTAATGCATCCCTAAAATCATAGAGATGCACCCTTACTTCTGTTAGTAATTTGTGCTCTTCCTTAAAATCTTGCTCAAATATCCTTCTATATTGTTCCTTCCATATGATACAAACAATTGCTTTGGGAATGTTCTCCATGAGCCACTTGGTCAACTGCTTAGCTTTACACGAAAGAGGACTCATGATGAGTTTCCTCCACAATGTTATAATGATGTTCTCCGGGAACAACCATGACACATTTAATGAATAAAAGAGATTTGACCAGGATAAAGAAAAAGAAAAGAAGTGCCATTCATAATTAATTGTATTAAACAAAACAAAGAAGACTAAGGCCATTATTTCAACTAAAAAGCTGTTGGTGGCTTATAAAATAGTGCATAACTAACTTGTCAGTTGTCACTCAGTTTTATCAGTAGTTTATAGCTACATATTGTGAATCAAAAATTTTGTTTATTTTATTGAAGAGCATGTTAAGCAATCCAGAATGAGAGTGCACCTCATGACCCCAACAACAAATCACCAAATATAAGCAGTGTATTAAAACAATTTGTATAAAAAAGAAGAAGAAAAGAGTGAGGAAATGTGAAGGTTTAGTAACAAGATCTATAAACAAAAGTTGTAAATTATAACTATGTAAAAATGCACCATTAGCTCAAAATATAGGCATTTGCATTTTGATACCGAGTATCGCCATTTTAACCAATGTTCTGATACTAACTATTTCCCTTTAACCAACATTAAGATACTAAATATTTCTATAAACTACGTATTACCATTTTAACCAACTTTAAGATATTAAGTGTCTAAGTAATTCCTCTGGTTTGTTAACCCCATCCATATTTTCATTCATTATGGCTAGTTGTTGACCAACCCATTTTAAACATCATCAAGTGCTCAAATTCAGTAATAAAGGGATCTTTTCCGACAGATAAGCCTGACTTCATTTCCTCAAAAACCAAACAGCGTATATTGGTCTTTACGCTACACAAGCAATAGATGCAATAAATTACATTAATGTAATTCAATATTAAAATTTATCAATCTCGCAGAAAACAATCTAGGTATTTAGACATCTCTTTTTCAGTTTTACTGTATTTAGCTACAATAGAATTCATATTCTTTCGAAAATATACACATAAAATTCAGTCAAAACATACTACAGTTTAACTCAACATTTACTTTAACTCTAAGTTGTGAATTTAGCTACAATAACTCTACATCTATTTTATGTAGGTATTTATATATCTCTTACAGTTCTTCTGTATTTAGCTACAATAGAATTCAGTCAAAACATACTACAGTTTAACTCTACGTTTACTTTAACTCTAAGTTGCGAATGTGTCTAACTTACGTACAAAAAATAAATACTCACTGTGTGATCTTCCAGAATGTTACTAGTATAGTTAAACCTTGATAGATAACTAAGGCCCAGCTTCATGCTAATAATAGGCACATGGAGATGACTAAAAGTTTGGTTTTCAGAAATTATGGTCTTTCCATTATAGAGATCATTTCTAAAACTGGTTTATTGAAAATTTCTTCATAGTCAGAAGTTGTTTAAACTACTGGATTCATCTAATCTTTTAAACCAACTTTTTAGTTTTGCAACCTCATTACTCAGGGTTGGGACTTGGGAGTGTTTGACCAAGGAGTTTTCCGGTGATGATAATCTCCGTGTGTGGAGATCATATCAACAAAAAAGCAGCCCCTAAGTCGTTTTAATGAAGGCACACAGTTGTGTATTATTTTTGTCATATTCAGAATTTCACGTGTCATATATATATATATACTAGAAGTTGTTGTCCATAATTCCATATGCTCTATTTGGCATGAAAATAAAAAATAACAGTTTTTATCTCCTGGTACATGGGAGTGTCTAAGTCACGACTTCAAAGATAATTTGAGTACGAACCTCATTAAATAGGTAGAGAATTTAAGGTTCAAGTGATAACTAAATGAAACTTTCATTCTGAGTTCTAAAGCACAATACTTTTGAGAAGAATATTGGTCTAAAGAATTGGACTTGTGTGTACTTAAGAAAATAAGTTGAATACAAACCGTTGCAGTAACTTCATGCTCTCGGCGATAGACATCAGCAGCTATGAGATTTGTACGATCCAACGATCTGTGCATCACAGGAGGAGGTACAAGAGCAGCATTATGAGTCATTGCAGAGCTCGATCTGTTCCCATGACTGGATGTGAAATGAGGAAGATCCTCCATCGACTGTTGAGCAATATGCATTAATTACTAGCCGGAAAATTGAACAAAACGTCATGAAAAATATTTTGCAGGAGTGTCTTAGGCATACAAAGCCTGGTAGCCCAAAATTACAACAATTAATAACTAATAAAGCAAAATATCATGCCATTAACCAAGGGAAGGAAGCCAAAACAGTTATATTAGAGTGTTTGATCAAGATATACCCTAACCTGCTTGGGAGGGGGGGACAATACCGAGCAGCCTTGTCCCATGATTCCTCGAGGTTAGCAGTGGACTCCTTGTTAGATTCTTAAACAGCTATACTATTAACCAAGGGAAGGGAAGCAAGACATTTAAATTAGAGTTTTGAAAGAAAAAAAAAAGGGGATTGGTATAGCGAATCTCATTTCAAAAGTCTGGGAGAAAACTCGTGGAAATTGGTACCCGTGGAATGTTTGGTGAAGCATATGGGAAGCAAAACAAGGGCTGGAAGACTCTTGTACACAAGGGCACAGATTTGAGGACTTAACTCACTGGGGGGTGTCAATTGTATCTAGAAGTATCTAGTGGCTTGCCTTATTATGTTGCAGTTGTTGAGAGGATATCACTCACTTCAACCTCTTTAGCTGTTGTAAAATTCCTTTTTCAATCAATAAAAATTTTATTCAGCTAAAAAATTTCTCAAAAGTCTGTGTAATTGAAAACATGTCCCTTTTAGAAATACATGTTCCAATGCCATTTCTAGAAAGAACAGTGAGAATATTAGTGATCCTGGACCTCGTGTTGAGATAATCAAATAACTGTCTTGTGTAAGGGGACTTTTTGATCTGTTCAATTCTCAATTCTTTAACATTCTTTTAAAGTTCGCAAAGCATTATGTGTGTTGTTACTAACACTCTTTCGGGAGGCAATCAACACCCACCCACCCCCTTTCTGTTTCTCTTTGCATCTTGAATCCCATTTACGATAACTTTTTCCCAATATATCTAAACTATATAAAAGAATTGACTGGTAATTCTTGAAAACCTCTTGGATCTCAAATTCTGTTTCCACAACGATAAAAAGGACATATTGTTCTCAGGGTTTACAGCTATAATAATTAAAACAACACTTATTAAAATATGCAAGAAAATGTTACCTACAACTTAGCATGTCTAACTTAAAAGCAAACACATGATCTGAGTACAGCTGAAGCACTTATATTGTAAAATTCACGACATGTTCATTTTTTATTTTCATAATTCGGTCTTCTTGTTAGAAACCAAAAACCACAACGACGTTTTTGTGGCGTGATTTCATATATTAAAGTTTATTGCAAAAATAGAATGGCCTAATAGAAACTATTATCTTAGTGAAAACCTTTTGGTAGACAAATTAAATTGAAGGAAAGAAACACCTATACCATATGTTTCTGCGGCAATGGAGAAGTAACAAGATTTAACTGCTGAGAAACCATCATAGAACCCCTCTTGCTAGCATCGAAATAGGATTCACCTCCAGGTCTTCCATGTAAATCTTCTCCATACCCCATCTTCACGTCCATAGGTGGCCCACCAGGCTGCTGACCATGAATGGTTACTGAACCAGACTGACCATGAATGGTTACTGAACCAGACTGACCATGGAACATGGGTCTGCCCGTTCTTGTCTGGTGGACTGAATCAGCTCCATACTGCTGTGAGTAAACCGAAGGATTTCCAGTTTGCGGATGGTGCTGATAAAATGAAGCTCCGGGTTGCTGGATCGTAGAAGGAGAAAACCCATTTTCCTTTCCTTGTTGAAACTCTGATTCGCCCCTATGTGAAAACCCAATTTGTTGTCCCTGTTGATATGTGCCTTGATGTGGCTGAGGCTGCAACATTTGCTTCCCCTGCATATTGAGGGCTCCTTGAAATGGCACGTGTGGCTGCAGACTTGAAAACTGTTGCCCTTGCATATGTAACAGTTTCTGCACTTCATGTTGCCAAGTTTGCTGCTCAAGGTACTCCGGCATCCTCTGCCCTGGTTGTTGTGACAGTTGATCCCTTGAATGCTGAGACAAAGGCTGCCAATTTTGAGGTACACCCTGTGACATTTTTTTATCCTGTTGATGTGCTTCTTGTGTGATTGGTGGTCCTTGAAATTGAGTATCTTCATTAAAGTGTGGCCAAGTTTTCTGCCCAAGATGCTGTGGCATTTGCTGTCCTGATTGCTGTGACTGTTCATCCCTTGACTGTTGTGGCAAAGATTGCCAATTTTGTTGTACACCCTGTGAGATATTTGGACCCTGTTGATGCACTTCTTGTGTGATTGGTGTTCCTCGAAATTTAGTATCTTCACCAAAGTGTTTCCAAGCTTGCTGCTCAAAATGCTGTGGCATCCGCTGTACTGGTTGTGGTGCCCGTTCATCCCTTGACTGTTGTGGCAAAGACTGCCAATTTTGTTGAACACCCTGTGCCATTTGTGGACCCTGCTGATTCACTCCTAGTGTCATTTGTGTTCCCTGATGTTGAGTATCCTCAACGAATTGTGAACTTTGATGTTGTGGCTTAAAGTTAAACTGCCCTGGATGCTGTTGGAACATTTGTTGACCTTGTGATGACTGATATATTTGGCTCATTTCTTGCCCATGCTGAGTGGGAATAACATTGTTTTGCAGCGAACTAGCAATTGATGTCGGAGCTAACGTATGCGCCGAAGCAGAAGTGGGTATCCCAGCTCCAGTTGCGGACAAAGAGTCCAAATTAGCTGGTCTTTCATATTGGGTGATATTGCTTTCAGGGTTCCAGTAGTACAAAACACCACTGCTTCCATCAACTAAACCTTTCCAAGGTTTTGGAAGGGTGGGATCCTCAGGTGCATATCGAGGACCTAATGAAGCTAAAGGATCCCCTGCTGTTGTCATGATGTCTGAATATATAGCTAAAACCTAAATAAAAGAACCAGAACCAAATTATCCACCTGGTCCAATATAAAAAAAATATCATGTTGTTATGCTAAGAAACTAAACTTATTTCCAAACCAACTCCAACCCAAAATATTAATAACATTGTGATCATATATTTTAACTAAAACCATGACAAAAGAATCCCAAAGTTCGATGAACTTTCATGATTTAAACCTGAAAAAAAAAAAAGCTAGATAAAGCTCTTTACAATTTATTTTAAGATAAACAAACTAACACTCCACTTCCTTAAGCAAAACAAACAACAAATTTTAATGAAATCGTTTGATATGAACTACTGCAAAAATTTCAGAAAAAAAAAAAACCTAAACCTTGAAACTGATAAGTAGAAGAAATTGAATTGAAGAAGTAGCTTTACCTTTATCTCTCCAGTATAACAAATATTGGGAATTTAAGGTTTAGCGAAGAAGATTAAATGCTGCGAAAAATGAAAAAGTGAAATCCCTCGGGATGTTCTGAAGAACAAAGATTACCAAGACTACGGACACCCCTTTCCAAAGACGAGGGAATTCATATTAACACCCCTGATTGTACTAAGAGCTATCCACTACTTAAAAGCACCCTACCCAAATGGACCTTACTCCAGTTCCGATTGGATCTTACTTATGGGCCCCCAGTTCGGATTAGAATACTGTGTCACTGCAAAGAATTTTATCTGTGTAGCTTAATTGTATGTTCCGATTGGATCTTACTTATGGGCCCCCAGTTCGGATTAGAATACTGTGTCACTGTAATTTGTAAAGAATTTTATCTGTGTAGCTTAATTGTATATGGGAATGTGGGACCAATTACAATACGCCATATGTGTATAAAAATATAACTTGTGTATGGGTGTAGTGAACCATAGCAGAAAAATTGTAATTTCTCACCTAATTTATAAACACATTTTTCATTTTTTAATTAGGCCCACATGCCCACATACAATTAAGCCACACATACTAAATTTTTTGGTGTCACTGTGTGCATAGAAGAGGCAACTGATCTGGTAAAGAGGTCAGGGGACCCCTGTACAGAAGGACACGGTTCTTATTCATTTGATATTTGCATTGTTATTTCTTATTTTCTTGCCTTTCGAAAACAAAAATGGCATTTATACTATGTAAACTCTTGTGATGTTCTACATCAATTGAAATAAATCACTGAATCAACAACAACAATCACTTGTGTTAAATAAAAAGAATCGAAGCAACATTCAAGTTCCTATGGAAACCCAACCATAATGGCTACCACAACTTTATACGCTGCGTTCATCTTTATACTACCAATCAGTTGCATAGACTAGGCTTGGGGGCTACTTTCCACGGAGAACTTAGTAAAACAATAAAAAAATAGCCTGAGTCCAACACACATGTTCTACGGGCTACTCTATAATCCCGCCTTCTACATCAATTGCTGGCCGAACACTTGGTTTAGCTCCATCTGCAGAATCTCCTGTGACAGTGCTCTCAGATAAGACAAGCTTTCCTTCAATGTCACCTCCTTGAGAGCTTGATGAAAAGGAAGAAATCTTTGATCTCCGAGAATCCACACGTTCAGACCTTAAACGTTTGAAACTGCCAGGGCTACGGCTACGGTTCCTGCTTCTAGTATGACTACGAGTTAAGCTCCGACTCCGGCTTCTGCTCCTACTCCGACTCCGGCTTCTGCTCCTACTCCGACTACGGTCGCTGCTGCTGCTCCTGGTGTCCCAGGTACTCACCATATCAGGACTTGCACTGTAATTCCGACCTGAACTTCTGCCTCTGGCACCATCAGTACCGCCTCTCCGATTGTTATATTGACCACGTCCATCATTGTTCTGACGTTCAGGCGGGCCACTGTCATGCCGACCCCAAGAACCAGGACCACGAGCAGGCCCAGAGAATCCCCTTCCTCGGTTTCCACGACCACCAAAATCAGCTCTCCCTCGACGGCCTCCAAAGTCATCATCCCTTTGACCACCACGACCAGCAAAGGTGTCATCTCTCATACCACCACGAGCATCAAAACCACCATCTCGCATGCCACCGCGGCCACCAGCAAATATTCGTCCACCACCACCAGAATCACCACGAGGCAACTCACTATGGCTCCTAGCAAAACTGGGTCTTCCACTCATTGCCATCTCCTGCAATTCTGGTGGCACCTTCTGATTTGCCCCCTCTAACACTTTCATCAAATCAGCCGCATGCTTCCGGTCCTGGTCAGAGAAAAAGGTATATGCAACCCCTGTAGCACCTGCTCGACCAGTTCTTCCAATTCGATGAACATAATCCTCAATCCCCGTGGGAAAATCATAGTTGATTACCATTCTAGGAAACAAGCATATCAAAAATCTTAGACCTCAAATTGACAAAGAAACTAAGCTGGAAAACAGGAGTCTCATTAATAAAAAAATTAATGGAATCATAACTACCAATACAACAAAAAGATATTTCTATAAAGAAAGAAAAATATAGATGCCAAAACACGGGACATGTTACTGTAATTTTCCTTCAAGATTCAATCAATAACAGCAAGGAAACAAATATTTACCTAATATCTTTGATGTCAAGTCCTCGAGCAGCAACATCAGTGGCAACCAAAATTGGTGATTTTCCACTCCTGAACTGATTCAAGACATGGTCCCTCTCACCCTGAGATTTGTCTCCATGGATCGCAGCAGCCCCAAAAATGCGCCCAATACTACGTGTGAGCTGATCACACAACCTCTTTGTGGAACAAAAGATAATGACCTTGGATCCTTGTTCCTGTGATCTAAGAATTTGTTCCAAGCGCCTCTGCTTGTTCATTTGTGACACCACTTCAACATACTACAATCAAAACAAATGTCCCATTAGGAAGACAAGGGAAAAGCAAAAATGATTCATTACAAATGAATTTGAAGAGGAACTAAAATTTAGGTACACTAACTAACCAACAATATGGAACTAAAAAGTATTAGGAAAAAACAAAATCTGATTGTTTCATGCAGTACAGAAATACATTAATGTCAGATTGCAAGCTTGGTTATAATCAGAATTACAGAACCTATTTGGGGGATGTAAACTCAATGAGCTCATCTACTAATCAATGTGATAATACATATATAACCATAGAAATTACCATTTTTTCATTGATAAGTAATGAAACAAGTCAGACAACCAACTGACAGAAAAAGGTACTCAGAAAATGTTCAATCCACTGAACTTGTCAGCATCAGAACCCGGCGTACCAAAAGACATGTTTCAATAGGCTCTATCACATATGCATAACAAATGGCGTACCTGTGTAATGGCCTTGTTTGCAGCAAGTTCACCAACTCTACCAATGGTCACCTGTACGGGATTCACCAGTAGATCTGCAGCTATTTTCCTGACTTCTTTGGGCCAGGTTGCAGTATACATGAGTGTCTGCCTGTGTGGAGGTATCTCATTGACAATTTTACGTATTTGAGGTTCAAAGCCCATGTCAAGCATTCGATCCGCCTCATCAAGCACAAGAAAAGAGACTTGACGGAAGTCAATCTTTTTCATCTCAAGGATGTCATTGAGTCGACCAGGGGTTGCCACAACAATATCAACTCCTCGATCTAATTCTCTAATCTGAGCACCCTTAGGAGCTCCTCCATAAAGGCACTGTACAGGAAGTCGAACAATTAAATATAAGCAATGTTCAAACAAAAGTATATAGCAAAGGCAAAGATAAAACACATTAGTAGTTACAACCCACCGTGCATGAGATCCCAGAAGAACGACCAAACTTGACAGCTTCGTCTTGTATTTGTGTCGCAAGCTCCCGCGTGGGAGCCAGGATCAACACTCTCGGACCATTAAGCGTACTAGTACGGCACTGTCGAAGATGAATAAAGGCTGGAACAAGATAGCCCAAGGTCTTCCCAGAACCAGTTTTGGCAATGGCCACTATGTCTCTGCTTTGCAGTGCAATAGGCCATGTCTGAGCCTGAATAGGGGTGGGACGAGAGAACCCAGCAAAATGTATCTGGAAAGGCATGGGATACATTCCATGAAAACACATTGTTGAGGAAAGATATTTATCACTCTACAAGTGCATACTAAAGTAAAATATTCAGTATTCCAATGGAAAATAGCTAAAACGACCCCATGTATACACGGTTGCTTACTTAAGCAACTCGAGGCAGCAAAGGTGGGGCTTCAGACCAAGTGGAGAAATCAAGAACCAGAACTCCCCAGCCATATCACAGGTGATTTGGTAGAAGAACCGGCCATCTCCTAAAAAATAGTCAAGAACAAAGCTCCAACCATGTTTTTGCAGCCCCCAAAAGACAGAGAAGCAGATGTGTATTGGGGTAGGCATAGCGGTGCAGCGTACGACATATGCTCCTCTTGGAGCAGATATCGCACCTGCGTCAAGCAACAATGGATGAGTTTAAAAAGCTTTATCCTAAATAGATCAAACCCTAAATGGAATGAAAGAGAAATAGAATCTCTAGCAGTGCAATAAAAAAATTCAAGGAGACGGATTTACAAGATTCAAAATAAAACTTACCTCTCTGAGTATCTCTGGAGGGAAACCAGTTGCTTCAAAAGTCATAAATGGTCCAGGAACATTGTCACCCTAATCATTTTAGCTCAACATTTTCAGTAACAGGCAAAATACAGTCAATTTTGTTATGCCAGTACAACCAATTATAAAAGAACACCAGTGGACTATATTGTGCCATATAGAATATGGACAATCCCAGTATAGATAAGAAATAGGTTTACTGGAATTTCACAAGATAAAATCATATATCTTAAAGGAGAGAATAATCTGAAATGCAATATGAAATTTCATGATTCATGTGTTTCAAGGTTGCCACTCTGCATATTGCTTTGAGACAACATTTCAATCTACTCTTACAACTTTCGGTCATTGTATTAAGCCAAAACAGAATTGCACAAAAGACAAGAACTAAAACCATGATTTTCTTCCTTCAACTTTTTGAACCCAGATTTAATACCAAAAAATGAATACTTTTTCAGTTGTCTGCTTGTACTTTCTTCCTATTGACCATTCTAAGATCAGTAGGTTTAATTCCAGCATAATACATAAACGAAAATTTTGATTTATCACTGATTTAAACTTAATGAGAAAGTCTTCACATCATAAAGCTCTGAAAACAGTGAATTGATATTCAACTCCCTTTCTTTTGTGTGTAGAGGTGTTTTAGGCTAAGTAAGAAGTTTTTCTACTGAGTGAATAAAGTAGTAAAAAATCACAAAATTACTTTATAACTTTCTTTGACAAAATGTCATAAAATAAAAAGAAAATGGGTGCCACCAACTCTTATTTGTATTAAAACAAGATAAATTCCATTTTATCAACTAGGACAGTGTTAATGATTTATCAGATTTCCTTTTTTTTTATAAGAATACTATAAAATAGTGCATAACTAACTTGTAATCCAGTTGTATTGGTAGTTTCTAGCAAAAAATTGTGAATCAGAGATTTTAGTTGAAAGCTAAAACTTTGATTTATTGATAAAAGAACATTGTTAAATAATAACATGCACTTTGAGTTAGAAGAATAAATTAAACAGACCGTTGCAGTAACTTCGTGCTCACGGCAATAGACATCAACAGCTGAGAGATTTGCAAGATCTAAGGATGCATGCATTACAGGAGGAGGTACAAGAGCAGTATTATGAGTCATTGCAGATCCATTGGTGTGACCAGATGTGACACGATGATGATCATCCATCCCCTGTTAGGCAATATAAACATTCGTATAATTACTTTCCATCAAAATAAGCAATAACAATAATTGTCAATCGATACCTAAATAAATAAAACAAAATGTTATGCCGCTAAGGCACTGACCAAAAGAAGGGACATAAAACAGTCTTAAATAGACAATAAAATATATACACACACAAAATGATTGGTATTCTAGTGAACTGGGACACTTTCCCAAGAGTCTATGTAAATCAGAACTTCTTAACTTATCTTTGTCACGTGCCCTAAGGAAAACGTACATTGGTGCCAATTCTAAGATATAAGGAAGAACCAGGAGACTATTAGTGATCATGAACCTTATCGGCAAGACTAGACCAAAAGTTGCTACTATGTAATGTGGTATATCTAGATGCATCAATTACATATTAAATTATTAAGATCATCAAACACATTATGCGCAAGGCGACTTTTGTCCTGCTCCACTTTCAATTCTTAAATTTTTTTGATGTTCACAATTGGTAAGTAGGTAAATCTAGAAGCATCAAATACATATTAAGATCATCAAGCAATTGTCTCGTGTAAGAAAATATCTGCACTGTTACATATTGATTCTCTCATATCTTAATTTCCAAAACGCTGCTGATGTATAGTCTATAGTGGTACTGTGGTACATTAAGATGCATCAATTAAATACATGCAACTGTCAGTGGCATGTCTTCTCAAGCAGTTTATAGTTACCAGTGTTTTATATTAAACCTATACATAGTAATATATGCAAGGAAAAATTTCAACAACATACAATGACTAAATTAAAAACAAAATACTTTATGATATTGTATTCTAATAGTAATCACATTTACAATTGTAATTTCTCAAAATTCAGTCACAATGTTAGATAAAACCATGATGATGTAATTTCTCAAACTCCTTAATGTATCAAGGAGTACCCTAAAATTTTGTTCTGATTATAAATTTGCATGTAGCTAAATTAAATTGAAGGAAGAAACACTCCTACCATCTGTTTCTGTGGCAATGGAGCAGTAGCAAGATTTGACTGCTGAGAACCCATTGCAGGTCCTCCCTTGTTAGGGTTGAAATAAAATTCACCTCCAGCTCTTCCACGTAAATCTTCTCCATACCCCATTTTCACTTCCATAGGTGACCCACCAGGCTGCTGAGCAGGGAACATGGGTCTGCCCATTTTTTGTTGGAGGCCTGGATCAGCGCCATGCTGTTGTGCGTGAACCGAAGGAGATCCACTTTGCGGATGGTGCTGATATAAGGAAACCCCGGGTTGCGGGATTGTAGAACTCGAAAACCCATTTTCCTTTCCTCGTTGATACTCTGATTCGCCCCTAGGTGAAAACCCAATTGGCTGTCCTTGTTGATATGTGCCTTGATGAGGCTGAGGCTGTAACATCTGCTTCCCCTGCATACTAACAGCTCCTTGATAGAGTATGTTTGGCTGTTGACTTGGGAACTGTTGGTGGTGCATATGTAACGGTTTCTGCACTTCATGTTGCCAAGTTTGCTGCTCAAGAGGCTGAGGAATTCGCTGCCCTGGTTGTTGTGACTGTTCATCCCTTGACTGCTGTGGCAGTGACTGCCAATTTTGTTGTAAAACCTGTGTCATTTTAGGACCCAGTTGATTCGCTTCTTGTGTGATTGTTGTTGCTCGAAATTGATTCGCTTCTTGTGTGATATGTGTTCCTCGAAATTGATTCACTCCTTGTGCCACTTGTGTCCCCTGACGCTGCATATCATCACCGAATTGTGAACTCTGATGTTGTGGCTTAAACTGGCCTGGCTGCTGTTGGAACATCTGTTGATTTTGCAGTATTTGATAATTCTGGCTCGTATCTTGCCCTTGATGGGTGGGCATAACATTGTTTTGCTGCGAACGAGCCATTGGTATTGGAGCCAACTTTGGTCCCGGAGCAACCCCAGGTGCCGACAAAGGTTCCAAATTAGCTGGTCTTTCATATTGGGTGATATTGCTTTCAGGATTCCAATAGTACAAAACACCACTGCTTCCATCAATTAACCCTTTCCAAGGTTTCGGAAGAGTAGGATCCTCAGGTGCATAACTAGGACCAAGCGAATCTACAGCTACTTCTGCCGTTGCCATGATTGAAAAGATATTGCTAAACCTAAATCCAAAAAAAAAAACATCGATTTACTA
>JABWDY010000021.1:0-15445 GCA_013358455.1 Thalictrum thalictroides | reverse complement strand
TCTCTCTCTCTCTCTCTCTCTCTCTCTCTATTTTTCCTCTTTAACAGGATCGACTATCGAGCGTGTGCTTTGCTCGTGAATCCGCCATTTCTTTCTCTTTTCGTTATTTCTCACACACACTCTTCTCGATCTCGACCAATCCCTAACCAGGTAAGAAAAAGTCAATCTTTTTGTTGTTCAGATCGCACGATTCATTTTTATTCATCGGATCTAATGTCTCCGATTCTCAAACTATTACAGAAAAATTGTTCAAGGAAGAAAACTTGTATTGATGGCTTCGGGAAGAGCGATTCATCAATTGTTGAGGAGAAAGTTTCAATCTGTAATACTCTCTCTTTGGTTTGATTTCGAATATGATGTTTAGGGAAATTTTATTCGATCTCAAGTAACTATTTTTTTTTTCTAACTTGTTACGATTTTTTGAAACCTAGAAGTGATTGGATTTTATTTGTTTAATCTATGCGAATTCATTTTATATATTATAGATTGATGTTTCTTTTGGTTAATCTGTAGTGAAATTATTTTGTGATTTCGATACTTTGAATTCCTAAAGGTATTCCCTTTCATGAGGGAGACATAAAGTTGTTGGGGTGGGGTAGATAGGGTTTTAAGTTCATAAGCAACACAGTATTCATCTGTTAAAACTCTTGAGGAAGGGTTACATGTCAATATAGTTGTAAATGGAGAAACCTCTTTTGCACATAAGATTGATAGGCGTGAATCATATAGTGGAGGCTTGCAGATTGTTCATTGTTTGATGGTGTATTCATATATCATTTTTGAAATTGGAATTGTTACTTTAAAAGCCGATGAAACCTTTATGGACTGACCAAAACACATTATTTCAGCTAGGCACACAGAATGCTGATGTGAATAGTTGTCAAGCAATCGTAATTATTGAATCCTTAACTTCGTCGAAGTGAATGTTGTTATTCATTTCTATACTTGTTTTTCAATTTCAGGCTGATGTCTTTGCCTTTCTACCTTCCCTATTTACTTCTTCTTTTAATTATTTGACTTATACTGACTGATGGACCTTTTATAATTGAGCCTGATTTTGAGTTCCATTTCTTTCTTTTCAGTAATTGAAATGCTTTTTAAGAAATATAGAAATGAGAGAAAGGGAAAAAAAATGTATAGGAGTATCAGTTTATGTTAGTAATTCAAACCATAGTTCAAAATGCCTAAAAAACGCGAATATCCGAGGTCTAGAAAAACGGATTATTCCGCGGAATTTCGACAGCTTGTGTCAGAATGGGGAGGTTTGGGAGGAGAAAAATCCGGAACTTTTTAGGAATATTCGTGAATATTCGATTGATTTCACGAATTGGGGAGGTTTATCCATGAAAGTTTTTCTATTCACCTTCCCTTCTTTTTGTATCAGTTCTTCTCTTTCACAATCAATCAATCTTCCCCAATTCCCTATATCTAGGGTTATGATTTTTCACTTTAACAACACCCAAATTGATCAAGGATTGGAAAAAAGAGAGATAGAAAGAGATTACTTCAATTAGGGATATAAAGAGAGAGATTAAGGATTGAGAAAAAGAGAGAGATAGAAAGAGATGACTTCAAGTTGAAGATTGAACAATTGAAGATTAGAGATACCAACTAGAGAGATTGAAGATTAGAGATGTATAAAAAAGTTCTCTTCTTCATCTTTTGCTTATCATCTTCTTTTCCGTCTTCTTCTTCTTCTCTTCTTCATCTTTTGAAGATTAGAGATACAACCAAAAAGTTTTATCTTTATCTCTTTTCCGTCTTCTTCTGTTTATCATTTTCTTTCAAGTTTTAACACCTAATTTTATCCATTAAGATAAGAAAAACACAGATTCAATCTAGACAAGGAGATCTGGATATCCGTTTTTTTTGTTACGAATATTCGTGAAATACATATATTTCGGGTCGGAATGGGGTGTTACACCTATCGATCAGAATCCGGCCCATTCTTCAATCCGAATCCTGAAAAAAAACGGCATAATTCGCCGGATATTCTCGAAACATTTCGGCATTTTGAACTATGATTCAAACTATATAAACCAGTGCAAGCTGATATGAGAAAAAATTATACATAGACTTTTGAAATTTACTACTTGCAAGCAGTTTGTTCTGTTCTCAGATAATTCTCTGACAATTGTTTGAAACGTTGCATGATGAAATCCCACTATATACTATGTTCTGCGATGGCGATATATCTTGGTTGAAACATAGTTGTATTCTAACGGAGGACAAAATTGTTTATTGATTTTTTACAACTGTCATTTGCAGGCTCCCCCAGTATTGTCATCTCTTGTCACTAAGCAGGATCAAGAGGGAGCTGGATCTTCTGGCATGAAATCCCTGAGAGCTTTAGCACTGCTTGGAGCAGGTGTTTCGGGACTTTTGGGTTTCACAACAATAGCTTCTGCAGATGAGGCAGAGCATGGTTTGGAATGTCCCAGCTATCCTTGGCCTCACAAAGGCATTCTAAGTTCATATGACCATGCATCGTGAGTTGATATTTTTCCTTAAAACTTGCAGAGTTGCGGACAATTTTTTTGAAGTATTTCAATTTCTGACAACCTGAAGTATTTTCTCCTTTTTTCATCGACAATCTTGAGTTTGTATTATTTCTAAACATATTGAATTATGTGTGTAGGATACGTCGGGGTCACCAGGTTTATCAGCAAGTATGTGCATCTTGCCACTCCATGTCTCTCATTTCTTACCGTGATCTTGTTGGTGTGGCATACACAGAAGAGGAGACTAAAGCTATGGCTGCTGAGATTGAGGTGGTTGATGGGCCAAATGATGAAGGTGAGATGTTCACACGCCCTGGTAAGCTGAGTGATCGTTTTCCACAACCATATGCAAATGAACAAGCAGCAAGGTTTGCAAATGGTGGGGCATATCCTCCAGATCTGAGTCTTATAACTAAGGTATTCTGAATTAGATGATATTCCTTGGTAAAATGTTTTGCATTGTTTTGTCACTTATGTTTTTTTTTTTCTTTCTGGGTGCTATTAGGCTCGTCACAATGGTCAGAACTATGTGTTTGCCCTTCTAACCGGCTATCGTGATCCTCCTGCTGGTGTTGCGGTAACTTTCTTCCCTCTCTGATTATATAGGATGTATAAAAAACTACAATAAAGACTGTCCGAATCATTCATGCCTGAAAAGATCTTAGTTAAGTTGTTTCTCGTTTGATACTCTGAAATGTTACTCTGTAGCTCATTAGTCAAAATTAAGATATATAAATGTAATGAGAGATTTATTTCTTCACATTGTGGTGTGTGGAAAACATCTGTGCAAGCTTTTTAATAGCAAAGCCCCCATAGACAATTAATACAATTAGTTTTAAAATGTTGCTAACATATAAGAATCTAAGTGCTTATACTTTGAAAT
Source organism: Thalictrum thalictroides (assembly GCA_013358455.1). Taxonomy (NCBI): domain Eukaryota; kingdom Viridiplantae; phylum Streptophyta; class Magnoliopsida; order Ranunculales; family Ranunculaceae; genus Thalictrum; species Thalictrum thalictroides. The sequence continues at coordinate 12,061 of JABWDY010000021.1, read as the reverse complement.
AAAAATAACTATCTCATATTGTTTATGCTTATTAAATTTTTTCTACTATAATGTGCTTAAACTTGAAAATGGAGTCAAAAGAGATGACATACCATCTATGAGAACAAAATAGAAGAGTCAAAGCCTTACACAATTAAATCTTCTTAGAACTTGGTAAATTTCAAGGACTGTTAGTCAATGCATGACTACCAGTTGATTACAATGAATTGAATTAGATTGAAGAGCAGATCCAAAACTTTTCAACATACATTTTTTCCATCATATTTTGAAATTATGATGGTATATCTCAGAAACATCAGTTGGTATTTATTTATATATTTGACTACATTGACCCTTGACCCTCTGGTATGGTTATTTGCTATGCCAGAACATGCATCATGTTTTCATGTATTAGCTTAGATTTGAAACTTGGTTGCAATGACTTGTCCAATCAAACTTATGCTCGTTTGGCATTTTTATGCTTCATTGATGGCCAAGTTTAATTTTTGCAAGAGAATATGCATAAGAAGTTATCTCTGCCTGTAGTTTTCAATTTAAGTCTATTTGACAATTTGGCTGATATCAGTGGTCACTTAGGGGCACATTTGTATTATTGAGTAGTCAGTAAAGCTGAATTTTAATTGGCATTGCAGATAAGAGAAGGGCTTCATTATAATCCTTACTTCCCTGGTGGAGCAATTGCTATGCCCAAAATGCTGAACGATGGTGCCATTGAGTATGAGGATGGTACTCCTGCCACAGAGGCTCAGGTATTTCTATTGCCCAGTTGTAACTTTGGTTTAGAAGAGCTCTGTAAGTTGCTGCAGTATTTTATGTTGCAATATACAAATGCATGAAGCTCAAACTTTTTGTTTTCAAATGATTGGGACAGATGGGCAAAGATATTGTGTCATTTTTGTCATGGGCAGCAGAACCAGAAATGGAAGAGCGGAAACTGGTAGATGAACATACTTTGATTTCTTCATCGGCTGAATCTCAAATAATCTGATGGTTCTAACATCATTGTCTTTTAATCGCAGATGGGATTCAAATGGATTTTTGTACTCTCACTTGCACTTCTCCAAGCTGGTTATTACCGACGTATGAGGTGGTCTGTCCTGAAGTCTCGCAAGCTGATTCTCGATGTTGTGAACTGATTCCCTATTCACGTTTCTTGCTCTGTAAGCTTGTGGGAGGATTGAATTGGCAATAATGAGGCTAGATGATTTTAGGAGTGCTGTAATCCATGTTCTAATATGGCCAAGGGTGCTTCTGGTAATGCAAAACCTGAGTCCCAATTTGGACAATTTTTTTGAGGGAGAAATAAGTCTTCTCATACATTATACAATTATTGTTTTTCTTCTTGTTCTGTTTTTTTATCAGAAATCTCAAGAAGGTTGCTTCTGTTCTATTTTGTCAAAATAGTAAGATTAACCTCTTTGTTTTTTTGGGGGTAAAGGTTTCTTGCAACATGTAGCATTATATATTGTTCGAAAATGTAGCATATTTGCCGAAGGCCTTTGAAACCTTGATAGAATTGATGAGGAATTGTTTGCCCAATTTAGAAACCTGTTCAAATTTGGTGTTTTAAAACTTGTTTGGAGTCCATTCAGCATCTGTTTTTCATAATTCAAATCGAGCAATAACGAGATCCAATTCAATTGATGAGTAGCTAAATTCGTCACTTTAGATTTCTATTTGTTTTCAGAGCCTAATGGACTCAATTAGGTTACGAGGACAAGAACAGCGATGTGGTTGTTCCATGTCTTGATGAGAATCTCATATAACATGCTCATGAGGCTTGGTGCACAAAAAGTTCATAGATTTATTGGTATTCACCTTAGCCAAACAATTCCTGGTTTTCTCAATACAAACAAAGTAGATAACTAGCTAGATATGTTCATCCTGATGATATATGGATTGGAATTGTCAGGGATTTCACTATGTCTTAAAATGCGAACAAGTTGTGATAAGTAGCTGCAATGGCTTGTGAGGGACATATAATAGTTGTTAATCTTGTAACTAATCAGCTTGTTTAACTTCCTCATAGTACTCTGTGGCATCGTTATCCTTGGTTCTTCTAAGGAATATAAAGTGGTTGCTTTTGTTATCGACAAAACTGGACATGAAATAGAAGGTTGTCCAGTCTTTTGTTCTGTCTATGGAATATTTGGATTCACAAAGGACCTAAACAAGGGAGAATGGCACAAGCTATAGAGCATAAACTTTGTTTAGTATGGTATCAAAATTCCTCAAAATGGCATGATTGGGTTGTGGGTACTCTTGAAAATGGCAGAATCCTCATCTTAAGATCCTGGTTTGAATCGACCCCATCGCAGAAAGACAGTGACATATAGATATTTATACACTGCTTATGATGTTCACCTTCAGCAGTTGACATCATTAAAGCTTAAACCACAAATGACATACGCTTTCGTACAACACACAAATGACATACCCTTTCGTACCTCATGTTGAGAGTCTCATCCGCTACTGAAATTCTTGAGGATGTATGTCACTCCAGTACTTAATCTGTTTTTCTTTATCTTGGACATTTACTCCAATATGCAGTTGAGTTCTAAAAATGATACGTAGGCTTGTATTTTCTAGCTATAATTATGTACGGATACAGACGACAGTTTCTGGTTGGCAAATATCTTAAACCAGTTTTGTGGTAATCTTAACATGCAAATGGGATCATTGTTTTTCTTATTTGATATCATCTTTTACACTTTAACCCCCAAATCTGGGCCTGTCACATTTCTCCTACTATTAAAGTTTCTTAATTTCTATAGCTAAAGGTAAATCCCAAATGTACCTTTCTTTGAAATTCATCAAATAGTTTGAGTCCAGTTTTTCTAAAACTGAAAAGCAAGCTGACGGTGTCGATTAAGATCAGTCAAACGCTTAGTTGAGTTATATTCTTCTGCATCAAGCAGTTCTTCTGAGTAGGTTCTCTGCAAGAATGGCGTTCGGTGTCTTTTCACGTTCTCCAAGGTTTCCTCATCACCTCTTAGTAGTTGTACAACCTGGGTCAAGGAAAATGTAAGCTTTCCATGCAAGAGTTTCTTATTCTTTATAACTTCTATGTAGTAAAATCTCAAATTATCAATCAAGGACTACAACAGACTTTAACTAGGTGGCAAAATTCTGAAAGTTACATGTTTATACAAATAATCAAATATTAAATTATTAATAATGATGTGAAAAAGACAGCGTTTGAGTCTCAACAAAAAAGACAGCGTTTGAGATTATTGATTAAGGACATGCCTGACTCATTCGAGGTCGTAGAATTGAGGAGTATTGTACGCACAAAGAAGCTGTCAAAGCCACACGATCTATCTGTTGTAGATTATATGCGTCACCAAGGGAAGGATCCACAAGCTCCCTGATAGCATTCTTCTCCAGCAAAGGCTTTGCCTAGAACAAGAAATAATTGAAAGAAATATGACTGGCAAATATACAGGTAGAATATAAGGTTGTGAAATCAATGGGAAAGCAGGTCAACGCACCCACATCACGAGGCTTTGCTCCGTGTTATCTATAGGCCGACGTCCGGTTATAATCTCTAATAGCAGTACTCCAAAAGAATAGACATCAGTTTTTTCATTTACTATGCCATGCATGGAGTACTCTGGAGCAAGATAGCTGTTATATGGAACAAAAGAAGTATAAGAAAGAAATTTCTTAAGATTATTTTCAAAGAAAATGAATGTTTTTCTTGCAGACCCGAAAGTTCCTTCAAATTTTGATACAGTGTGATGAGTCCATTGAGTGGGCAGCCACTTCGCAAGTCCAAAATCACAAATCTGGGTCAAAATTGACAAAGTTATATGATAAACACCTAATATCAGTGAACTTATCGATACATATCTACATACATATGTTCATAACAAGATAAAATTTTGAGCATCTTCGACTATACTTATCATATGCTAACACGAAAAACAAAAACAACAAGCCAGCCAAGTTACATGGCATAGGCAAGCCAAGGGATAAAAGCACCCTAAAAACTTGCCTGTTATTTTGCTAGCCACAAGGCAGAGCACTACATGGCTTGTATTGGAGGAAGTTCATATATCTTGTGGGGAATGTACGCAAGATTAGCTTACAAGAGAAAGAAGAAGAAGAAAAAAAACAGAATAAAATAGACAGGTTACCATCGGTAACAACACACATAACTATAATGTAGTTTTAGCAGGCTAATTAGGTGCTACGCTTGTTTATGTTAACAATGTATCATAAACAGCTTTTTATTGAATGAATAGATAGCTTCAACATTTAAATAGGCCGAATCTGGCAATGTAAATAAGCTTTGGATATGTTGACAGCAATTAGAAAGAAAAAGCCTATAGAAAATACCCCATTTAGACTTCATCTGACTGGAAAGGTACCTGAGGTTCAAAATCTTCAGTAAGCAAGACATTCGAAGCTTTTATATCTCGGTGAATGATTCTTCTTTGACAACCCTCGTGAAGATAAAGAAGACCTTCAGCTGTTCCTAGACAGATTTTATACCTTATACTCCACTCTAATTTCTCTTGCGAACCTTGAAAACAATAGGAAGAATAATGAGACAAGATAACTATAATAAAAAAGGATTAAAAAAAAGATAGAAGCATGAATACATAATTTTGACAGACCATGAAGTAGAGAACCTAAGTTGCCATGGGGAGATAAGTGAAGAACAAGGTGCATCCCTCCTTCTATCCCATAACCAATCAGCTTAGCAATATTAGGATGATCAGCATGGACTATTATCCCAAGCTCGGCCAAAAAGTCGCCAATCTTATCTTCTGAGGTTCCTCTGTTAAGCCGCTTCACTGCTACTTGCAGACCATCTTCTAAACAACCCTTGTAAACTTCTGCATAACCGCCCTTTCCAATCATATTTCCTGATTCCAGAAAAACAGAAACAGGGTATTAGGACACCACCTTATATTTCTATAAATGCAAATCAATGCCAAAATTGTTCTTCTCAAATGGAAAAATTATGATTTGAAACAGAATTTTAGTCAATCAATAACTTATAACAACTCTGAATCGAATCGCTGACCAGAATTGAAGTTGTTGGTTGCAATTTGTAGCTCAGTTAGTGTAAACGTCCTCCAGGATGACTTGAAACAACACATATCTCCATCCGGGGGATTCAATATTGAGACAGGATTCTCTTTCATGCTTCTGCTATTTTTTCTTGAGATCTTTGGAACTCTGACAGGAGGAATGCTTGCCAATCGTCTCATGGATCTACTTTTCAGGACACGTAAAAATGTACGCCAGTGAGAAGTGCCCCTTTTATTGGGTTGAGCACCCTCATCTGAGGTGCTGGTCTTTGGAGAACCTCTTGAGTATTCCGAACTTCTCATGCAGTCTTCTAAAACTCCTCTCGGAGAGGTCTTGTCCATTTTCTCTTTCTCTATATCTAAAGTTCTCAAGTCTAGAAAGAAGGAAACCAAGTATGAAACAAAGGAGAGAAAAATTGATCAAAAAGCTCCAAGAATAAAAGTGTCAAAGTATTTTTACCTTGAGCAGACACCGAGATGTGACGAAGACCTGGCGGTGGTCTACAATCATCACTGTTTTCACTGCAAAATATTACCAAGTGTCAAAGCACAATTGGCGTTTATGTTGCCACGTTCTTCATATGACACGCTGCAGTCTCTTCGTAATTAAAAGGCATTTATGCCAGACAATTAATTATGTTGAGAAACGACAACGAGATAAGGAGCAGAAATGATTCCTAAAGTTTCACGTGAACAAGAAACGAGAAACGAATGTGAAGCATCGAATATTCCTAGAACTTTCATGTGATGGGATTACGAGAAATGAGCACAAAACGCCAAATGGAGACGTATAAAAAACCATGCAAAGATAGCAAGTTTTAGAAATAAAAACCTAACTATTTCCTCATACTCAACATTTAACCATCACACAGAATAGACTCGATATATATACTAGTGTCCAATGACCTTGAGTCCTTGACCATTCAATCCAGATACTAGTTAAAATCATTTTTGTACAACTTAGGGTACCTTAAGTAGCAAACATTGGTCCTTCTTTGTAATATCAAATCTCTCTAATGTTTTAGACTATACAACAGATTCCCCCCAATCTTCCCCAAACACAAGAAACAAACTATAACGAAACAACTTCAAAAGAAAACACTTGATTCAAAATGTTCAAATCACAGTATAAAATTTGGGATTTCTTTAGTCTTTACCAATTAAGAACACGATGTACCTAGACCAGGATCTTAGCTTCCAATCACAAAGACATGCAGGAGAGTTTTAATGGAAACCCAGTGAAGAGACAGAGAGAACCATAAATGAGAACACGTTGAGAATAATTTACAAAAAGCCTTATCTCAATAACCATTAACAGTAACAAATTCACCAAGCTTAGATATTTTTTTTCTCACTGAGCACAGAACTCCCATTGAAGTGAAGATATAACAATAGAAATAAATTATCCAAACCCTAATAGCAAATAAACAAAAGTGTTCAGCTTTTGTCATCACATATCAACACCAAATTCATCTAAATCACAAAAATTATACATGAAAACATATTGATTAAGAAAAAACCAAAAGCAAGAGAAAGCAAAATCTAGAAACTTTACAAAAAATTCATCCTTGTGAGAACCCTGAAACTAAAACTTCCCTAAAGTAAAGAAAACGTTTGATACATTTTCTGAATAGGATCAAAAACTGAAGAAACACAGACTAACAGAAATACAAAAAAAGTTAATAGAAAAGCTCCAAACAAATTCATTAAAGCTTCATCTTTACAACCTCATACCATATTAGAACTGAACAAGAAGTCCCTTGATAAAGCATAGATGAGAGAAAACATGAAATGCCCACCAAATATAAACTAAAATTACAACAACCCAAACAAACAATAATGTAAAAACACAATAACAATAATAAAAATTTCATCTTTATAAACAATATACCGTTAGAAATCAAAGACCAGAAACAAAAGTACAACATTAGCTAGAAACAAAAAATAAATATACCAAGTAATCTCCGGTGAGCCTCCCATTGCTTCTTTCTTCAACTCAAAAACCAAAAACCAGAGAAGTTCAAAGAAGAGTTAATAGATAGAATTGAGAAATGAAAAAGAAATGTCAATGGAGACTAGAAAGAGAAAGAGAAACAGAAAGAAAGAGAGAGAAAGACTAGAAGAGAGCTCCACATGTTCATTTTTTAGCTTGAAATAGATATATTTTCTACCACATTTCCGAATATCTCTGCTCTCTTTCAATTTTAAAACCAGCTTTTTATTTAAAAGTTTTGTTTTGTAAAATAGAGCTTTTTCTCTCTTTTCATCCGCACGCTATAGCGTCAGATTCGATAACATCTATGATTTGGGTTATTGACACGTGGCAATATCGACGATTGAAACGAACGCACTGAACAGATTTTTTTTGTTTTCTCTCTCTCTCTCACTCACTCTGTGTCTTCAAACCTGGAAGAAGGACAGAGTGCAGATTGCAGAAGCAGAGAGATTTAAAGAGACTGGTTGGCTGGCTGTGGCTGGCTAGCAGCAGCTTGTCTAAATTCTAATTTTAATAAGGTGTTGGTCATAAACAGCAACATTTTGATATACCCTTACTCAATGTGGGCCTACCATTGGCCCATTAGTATTCATCACAATTTCTAATTTTGGTGATGTGTTGTTTTAATTGAAAGTGAGTTCAATCTTCAATGGGGGAAAAAAACAGTATTTCTGGAAACAACAAGCAATAAATTTGAAAAGAAACAATGAATAAGATTGGGAGAGATTCGTAGTACATTTGATTTAGTATATGTAAATATATGTAATGTACCTTTACACTATCTGTAGTTAGATCATAGCGAGATTTTGGTACGCCATAAGCAGCATGAGTAACATAATAACTACTGTACATCCAAAGCTACAAAGACTAAATACAAACCAAACATGAAACAACTGCTAGCTCAGTTCGTATACATATAACATATACAATCTCACAATCTCACGAGAGGTTGTGAAATTAATTCCCACCAACAACGTTTGGGGAATTTTTCATGTAATTAATAAGTGGGTCAAAATATGGACGATGAGAACATGAATTGAACTCCATTAATTTTCTTAAGAATGATATGGGCATTAGGTTTGATTTACAAATATTGAAATGACAAAACACTGCCAACATTGCCCTAACGCAATGTGTTTTAAGTATGGGTCTTTTAACTAAATATATAATTGCCTAACGCAATGGGTTACCATGTCCCTAGTTGATAGGTTTAATTTGACAAGTTTTCAAGTTATGCTGCAAGGTGTGGGCAACAACAACTGTGTGCTACACTTTTGAAGAAAGGAGGCGTGCGGCATTCCCCTGAAATGGAGGATGATTTAAACTTGTACAAGTGATATGGAATGTTTTCTTGGAATAGTGAAAAGATGAAGCTTTTCAACTACTTGTAATTGTGCTTTTGATCAAGTCTAATTGTCTGTAGCTCTTTGATTATAAGTTTATAACTCATTACCCATAGACACCAACAGACAAGCTATATTTTATTTTGATTTAACACAACACAATAATGAATACGAACAACATAAGAGGAACTACTAATAAGTAGTATTGTTGAAGCATCACTATATGTTCTGTCAAACTCACTGCAACCTTGTCCATTAATATTCGGTCGTTGAGAGAGCAATATCAAATCGAGTATGGGCAATTCACTGCCGGTTTCATTAAAATCACAAGTCTTCTATTTCACTGTAGGATTATATGGTTCCATTTGGCTTCTTGTTTAACTGCATGTCTGCAGAGAATAGGTATTGAGTTCTGATGAGTTTTGAGAAACAAGCTGTAGTTAAGACTTACATTTCACAAGTATTAATGATTCTGCCATATAGTTTCGCACCATAACAAGGAAAATCAATTCATATTCTTCTGTCTGATAGGTTTTCATTCTTTTTTTTTTTAGCCTTTTATAGTGCATTGTATAATACAACTAATGTCAGAGAAACCGCCCTAATCCCGCTTAATGTGAAGTTTCTTGCTATTATACTCTCTCTGTGTATCTCTTCCCATTCTTAAAAACCTGCTGAAACTTTGGCCTGTTTCTCTTTGTAAACACGGCAGGTTTTGAAGAGGCAGTCTCCTTCTTTCGCGACCGTGGCAGTCCTTGCTAGCATTTTCCATTTTTCCTCCTTTATTCCATCTGTTTTTTTCCAATGCATTTTCGCGAAATTTCAATTAGATTTCCCTAGTTTGAGAATACTGCCCCTTCAAAAGGATTTGAATCCACAGCAATTCCTGACATTTTCTGACCTCGTCATTCTAAATAAATAATGAAAAAGGGGAAAAAAATTTATAGATACAAAATCATTGAAAAGAACTTTGTGCACACTAATACATGGGAACTGTGACTGATTTCCCAGCCTTTTAATGCATATTGCGAGTGATCAAGCCTTCGAATATGACATAGAGGTCTTTATTCTCCGGTCCAAAAATCTCATCAGCCTTCCGCAGAGTTTCCTGAAAATACAAAAAATTCTTGATCAGGTGGTATCATCAGCAGAAGTGGGATAATTAGTAAGATAGAAAATGATGAAGTATGTGTACCTCTCTAGTTTGCTTGTGGGAATTTAATTCCTTAACATTGGCTAAAAATGCGCCAAACTGCTCGTAAGACAAACGGCTCCTAACAATATCAGATAGAAGATCAGACTGTCGCCTTTGAAGCAGATAATCACCACACTATCAGATAGAACATCTCAGTAAATTCACTAAATAGACGTGGCTCTGTTTATATATATTTATTTCTTTTATTGAATATAAGTGCCTGTGGGTGATAGTTTTGAAATTGAATACTCATTATCATCTATATCAACTTAATGAAGCAGCCACCATCTATTCCAACGCAAACTTTCTTAGCTTTTTTTAATGTTCATTCTATTGAAATGAAGGTCATTGATATGTACCTCACTTGGCGGAAGAATTCTTTCCCATCAACTCGAGTTCGACCTTCAACAAAGAAAGCATTTACATTAGTTTAGAAATACTGGGAAAAGACCAATCATATGTCAACCCTACATAAAAAGGTTTTTCAAAAAAAAATCCAGTAGTAAGTTTGTATCATCCGCAAACAAGTATTATATAGTCAAGGGTAGGACACAGAACAGCAAATTTGCTGTTAGAAAGCAATCACTGAACTGTACTACCCACTTTATCATCTTTTATTCGGACCACTGGTAAAATACTTTTCAAATGACTCGAAAGTCGAAAGAATGTAGTAGCCCAGTCAATAACATCTCAAATTAAGCAAGAAAATTCTCAAGTAGGACCATGATAGGTAGTGTTAGGGTCCCAACTACCTTCTTGTGTGCATTTTGTATTGTCATGAGATATGCAGCCAGTAAGTAAAAAATGACAAGATGGAAGGTGCCCTCCAACTACAGACATTCCACACTTCCGTTGACATAGTACAAATTTTCTATAGGTTGCCAATGATCACTTAGTTTGAGAATAAATACGTTAACATTCCATCTTAAATGGCCCACGGACCCCAGGATTCATCTATAATTCCCATAGTTTGTGATTCATCTATAAGTAGTCAGTAGTCACTTTTGAGCTTCCATATCCAACTATGCTCATTTACTTTTACAAGCCGTTAGATAAACAGACTTTTGAAATAAAGTATCTAACCTGTTTGGGATGTCATGTCCATAGAACTTGATACTGAACTGTGATTACTTGATGGAAGAGAAGAAAATACCGAAGTCCTATCCTCATAGACTCCTCTTGAGGTGGCAAAAGAAATTGAATGTCGTCTTGGTGATCCAGCTTTAGACCTTCTTGTTGGAGAAGCTGCAGCCGACAGAGTTGGAGGGGAAATTGGAGGAGTCAGCTGTGGCGTGCTACTATAGGATACAAGAAGAGGACCATGCGATGTGCCATGTCTATATGCTGCAGAGAAAACAGTAGTTAAGAGAAAGAGCCATAGGAGAAATGTTATGTCGTGTCATAAACAGAATGCTTATGCATCATTAGTATGAATCCTTGTTTCATACATTGCTCAAGACTATTAATGTGTTCTATTATCATACATTGTAATTGTGTGACACTATCTGTTCAATGTTCTAACATATTAGAAATGCCTACATACCGTCTGTCTCAGCTGATCCACCATCCTCTTTCAATGAGTCTCCTTTATTAGAGAATTGACTCCTAAATGAAGATGATTTGGAAGGTGGTAATGAGGCATCCTCATCTGCAGAAAATCATGCCTTTTCCGTTCAGTTTGATGCTATGTTTTAGAAATCATATAAAAGCCAATTCATAACCAAAGTAACCAAACAAACTAGAAATAATATCATAATATCATTTATCTATACTCGAAAACATCTAATATGTATAATGTAATAATAAAAAAAAAACGAACCAGGAATGAAACTTGGATTTGGTTGTATTTGCTTTGCAACAGCGTGAGCAGCAGAGTCTTCCTCCTCTTGAAGTGACTGCACAAGTGTTTTTCTAAAGATCTCCAACTACAAAATCACAAAGAAGTAAACTATGTTCAAATGTGTGGCAAAACTGTAAATTTTACCAATAACAATGGCAAAATCACATAATCTTGCTGTAATTGAGATTACGAATTACCTTGGAAACATCACGATTGAGCTTCCTGACGGTAGCGGAGAGCGAAGCGTTCTCCTTCAATAATCTCTCCTGTGCAAACGACAATACAAAACCGAGTTAACACAGAAGTCAAACCGGTCGAAACATAATTCAAAAACCGAATGTATACTTACTTTCTCTTCATGAGCTTGGGCGAGTTTATCGGAAGTTTGGGAAAGAGAAGCATCAAGCGATTCAATCTGAGATTGTAACTCAGCAAGTTGATCTTCTTTTTCATCAAGTTTAGAACGAAGAAAAGAGGATTCTGATTCGAGCTTAGATACACGTGTCGCAAGAGCAATGGATGTGATCTTACGAGCTATATCAAGTTGTTCAAATGGATCAGATGGAAGAATTGAAAGAACTTCCTCGGGAAGATCGAAGGTAGGAACTGCTGATTCTTTCGCCAACATTTTTCTCTTTTAAATAA